>JAPEBW010001876.1:0-17835 GCA_027405785.1 Ophiocordyceps robertsii
TTTAAGTAATAAGGCCCTTTTAGCTTTATAGTATACTTATTTAAATTCTCTTTACTGCTTACCCTCTCTCCCTTCCTTTCTTCTTTTTATAACTATATTTCCCTTTACCGCTAGCTATAGCCCGCCGCACCTCGCCTACTCCTATACGTATAACCTTCTTTACCTTAAGCCTATAATCCGTATACTTTTATTTTAAGTCTTTTTATCGTTTAATATCTCCTATAGCTAAGATTAGCTATTTTATAATTACTTTTTTAGCCCGCTCTCCTATAAGCCCTTACGCCTTAAATATAAAGGATATAAATAAGCTTTTAAGCTTTATAGAAATAAGGCGGCTATCCTCTATAGCCTTAAGTCCCTTAGCAAGAGTTAAAACCTTTAGGTTTAAGCTTTTATATAAACTTACGCCGCCTTCCGCAGCCGCGCTTAAGCTAACGGATTTAACTTAAACTACGGTACTATAAGGGATAGCCTATACTACCCTCTTTAAATACTTAACTTAAACGACTCGCCTCCCGGCCTTATACTATAGCGAGGTTTAAATAGCCGGTTTCGCGGCAACTTAGCTATACCTCCCGCTTAGCTTTTACTATCTAAAAGCCCCCGCCGCTTATATATTTTTTAAGGTATAGCCGGAAATCTTTATTAGCGGAATAACTAGCCGATACTTAACGCCTTAAGGTTAGCTAACCTCGCTATAGTCTTAAGATCTATAATAGCCGCCGTAGCTAGTAAAAACCCGCTTTAGCTAAATAACTAAAACGATATCCGCGCTATCCTTAACTATATATTTAAGGCCTAGCTTAACTAGTTTATAACCGGGTTTATAGCCGCGTCTTAAGCGACTATAGCCGAAACCTTATCTCGCTTCGCACGCGGTTTAGCCTATACTATAAAATCCCCTTCTTAGCCTATAGCCGCAATAGGCCTTAAGGACTTATTTAGTCCCGCTTAGTAAACGCTCTTCCTACCCGCCGCTACGCTTAGCCCGGCTATATAAAGGCGTATAAGCGCCTTATTATAATCTATCCGCTATCCTTTCTTAACTAAAAGAGATAGCGATAACTAGCCTCGCGATATATTCCGCCGCCCGATTTTATAAGAGCCGCTAATAGTAACTAATACGATCCTTAACGGACTTAGCTTTATAGGCTTATACTTTAGCGATAAGATTATAATAATCGGGAGTTTCCGCCTAGCTATAAACTACGCTAAGTTTTACTTATAGGCCTATAAAGAGTTTAAACGTAACTTAACTTTAACTTAAGCAATAAAGTTCTTAAGCTTCGATATCCGCCTTATTAGCCGCACCGATTACGCGCTTTATATTCTTACCCTTAAGGCTACCTCTATATAAAGGTTTTTCGAAACTATTAAGTATATTTAAAACCTTAAAAGCGAGAAGTTAAGCACTAAGGCTATTAAGGACCTTATTACCTGCTTTTAAGCGGGAATATAAATATTTAATACCCCGGTGTTTATTATACCCGTTAATATTAGCGGGATAGCCTACCCTTACCTTAATACCTTCTTAGTAGCTAGACGCGCGTTAATCGGCGGAAAGGCGTAGGTAGTAGCGCTATATAAAAAGGATAATAGGTTAAAAAGCCTAGTAATAAAGAGCGGGGGATAACTACGATAGCGGTAGTAAGGAAGATATAATATCTCGCTTATAGGCGGCCTATAAGGCTAGTAAGTAAAATAGGAGACTTAGCGGAGGATTAAAAAAACGACGTAGGAAAGATAAGTAAGATAATAATACGAAATAAGGCCTAAATAAAGCTAGTTTCTTATAACGTATCCTGCCGGGGACCTTAAGTATTCCTTAAAGCGGAGACTCCTTACTACTTAGCAAGGGCCTAAATATACGCTTTAAAAGAAAGTCGGAAAAACTTTACTATAAGTTTTAGCTAAACGCACTAATCGCCTTAATAAAGACGAAGCCGCACGACTAAATATAAGGTAAAGATCTACGATAAAGCCGCCTACTAACTATCTTAAGCTGCCTAGCTACTATTAGCTAAATAGGCCGAAAAGACTATTAAAAGGATAAAGATAGTATACTATTAATACGGCGTAAAGACGCTACTACGAAGCTATTACTTAGCACCCCCTTTACTTTATCCTTACTTTAAACTAACAAGGACGTTAGCTTTTTTTTCTTACTTAAGGGAGTTATTATAGAATTTAGACGGCTATGCCTAGACTTTTTACTTTACTTTTAAAAAAGCCTTATAGAACCCCGCGATAAGAACGCTTAAAGCACGTACTATAAAGGCTTGCTTAAGGAGATACGACGAACATTACCGGTTAAACCCCGCTAAGGTTTTTAGGATATAATTATAAAGGGTTAGGAGCCTACTTAACTATAGTTTATAACGTCTTTAACTAAAGGAGATACCGTAGAAACTATTAAGCGGATTCCGCTAGCATCTTTAAGGGATTTTTAAGGATTTCCGCGGAATATCTTAACTATAGTTTAACCTATTTCTAACTATAAAAGCACCTTAAAAGATATAAGATAAACCTTACCGCGATTTCTAAGGGATATTTAAGGATATTTAAGGGATTTCCCTAACTATAGTCTATAGTGTTTTTAACTAGGCTTATACTTAGTTTATTAGGCGATTTTATAAGGATATCTACGGTTTATTTTACGTATTACGGATAGTATAGTTAAAGATCCTTAAAATTAGCTTAAAGGACTAAGTATAAAGTAGCTAGCTATACCTTTAAGAATAGATAAGCTTTTTACTATTTCTAAACCTTTATATACGATTACGTGCGGTAATTAGTCCGTTATACCGGCCCGACCGGCGGTAATTAGTCCGTAGTACCGGCCCCGACCGGCGGTAATTAGTTTGTAGTACCGGCCTTAACCGGCGGTAATTAGTCCGCGCCCTATCCCCCTATCCTTATGCTATAGGGCGTAGTAGTATAGTAAGATAGTCGCCGCTAGTAGACTTTATATAGAATATATAATAGCTTTTATAGCCTTAAGATAAGGGCGTAAGGCTATAGTAAATAGGCTTTTAAGATAGGAGAATTATAAGTTATAGAGAATAGAGCTTATCGTTGCCTTTAAGATATATTTAAATAAGGCCGCCTTTTACGTAAAAGTAAGGAGAACTATCTTATTATCCTCGCCTCTCGTTCCGATATTCTAAAAATACGTGCTATAGAAAGACAGTGCGATAATACCACACTGCTAAAAGGTCTCGCCCCGGCCTTAGTTAAGGGTTAAGACGCTAATTATCGTCTATATACTTACATCTTACATACTAACATATAAGTAGCTAGAGCGCTTATATCTCACGTTCTATAACAATACGCAAGCAAAAGAATATAAGGACTTAAGAAGCTTATAGATTTAACTTAAACTATAGTACTATAAAAGACGGCCTATATTACCCTCTTTAAATACTTAACTTAAATAACTTACCTTACGGCCTTATACTATAGCATAGTTAAAATAGCCGGTTTTATAGTAACTTAGCTATATCTCTTAGCCCTAGGCCCCCTCCCTCTCCTTATTGCTTGCAGCGTTAACTAACAGGGCTTTAGATTGTTAAAACGTATAATAGTAACATTGTAAGTCTATAGAGACTCGTTTTTAAAGGCCCGGGCTAAATAAAAGTGATGCAGCATGTCGTTTAGTGTCCTCGGGGTCCGGCAGGGGGCCGACATAGTCTAATAGCCGCGCTTTATATAGTCTTAGTATCTACTTACTAAGTAAAAATAAGCTGCCTTATTTTTATAAAGCTTAAGCGCCTGCTTATATCCTTTATATTAAAAGTATAAGGGCTTATAAAAAAGCGGGCTAAAAAAGTAGTTTAAAAATACCTTAACATTTATTTAATACTGATTTATAAGTATAATAAAAAGAAATTAGATTAAGTAGCTAAATACTAATAAGATACTATAGATAAAAAAACGATATTTAAGAATAAGCTTTAAGTTAAGCTATTATAAAATTAGTTAAAGATTTCTTAATTTTTTTTTAAAAAGGCATTATTAATTATAAAAACGCTAAGGATATTAGCAAAGGTATATTAGTTTACGAAACTTAATATTATAATAGCGTTTTATAAGATTAAAATCGCAGGGGGCTATAAGTTTAAGATAGCCTTTTAAATAAATTTCAGACTATTTAAAAACAAAAGTTTTTTATAAGCATAAAAAGATATTAGCTAGATTAAAATTATACCGTTTCGGCGTATTATAGTTATTTAAGTCTGCTAGATTATTATTATTTTTCTTTAAGCTATAAAGTAAACCGCTTTTACTTAATTTCTATTTATACTAAGTTTATATTTTTCTTTTTAGCAAAAGTAATGAAGTTTAGTCTTTTATTATATTATTATTTATTTTTTTAAAATCGATATAAAGTTAAGTTCTTTTTCTAAATTTTATTATTCTTTAAAGTTAGTAGTATTAAAGCTTTATATCTTAATTTAGGCCTAGAGGCCAAAGGGTGTTTGTTTGCTAGAGGAGCAGTAAGGGGCAAGATTATTATATATTATATTGCTACTTAAAGACGACCTTAAGTATAGGACTTAGGAAATAAAGGATAAAATAGCTATATATAGTATTATAATAAGCATTACTCTTAAGATAAGGGAACTTATTATAAATAATAGGTAGGATAAAGAAATAACCGCTAAATAAAAAATAGACTTAATTAAAGTATCCTTAATAGAGGTCTTAAAGGTTGCTTTTTATATAACTTTTATAAAGTTTATCGCCCTTAACTTAAAGAAGTTCGTTAGTATAAAGGAGTTTATAAAGAAGTTATATTAGTATTAAGATAAGCTTGTTATAGTAAAGAAGGGTTTACTAAAACGACTCTTTATAATTATAGCCGTTAAGGGTATTTAAAAACAATATCCTAATTAATATAGTAATTAGACTTATAACTAATAGCGAGGGAATTACATCGCGAAAGACGAGCTATATAAATAGCTTATAAGAGTTTTAAGAGCCGAAAAATCTAAATCCTTAGTTAATACTACGTTTAGTAAAGCTAAAGGCAATAATAGTAAAAGTAGCACTAAAAGCTTTAAAAAGGACTTTAATAAGAACACTAGTTTAAGTAAACTAAGTAAGAAATATAATACCTTTAAAGAGACCGTTATTTTAAAGTATAGCTACTATATTAAGCTAAGGAAAGTTATATATAAAAAGCCGGACTATTAAACTAAGTATCTTAATAAGGCCCTTAAGTTTTAAAAGGCATTTTAAGCTACTAAAGCCGCGACTAGCAACGAAGGAAATAAAACGGGCAACGCGGCTATCGTAACGGCTAGTAACGAGTTTAACGGCTACTTCTTAAGCGGTGCTATTATAAATAAATATAAGCCTATTTAAGAAAAAGCTATTATAGACTTTAAATACGCGACTTACTACTTTAACAAATTTAAATAGTTTACTAACGTAAAAGCCGTTAACCCCTTTTTAATAATATCGTTAAATAGTAGCCCGCTATAAGTAAAAGCTATAAGCACCGTTAAAGTTTTTATCGGTAGCGTTATATTAAAGCTATTCAACGTTAATTACGCGCTAATATCGCTAGCTAACCTTATTAGCAATTAGTGCCTTAAAGAAAAAAGGATTAAGCTTAATAATATTAAGGAACGACTATTTTATATACCTTTTAAGACTAAGATTTAGAATATTGCTTAAAAGATACGTATTATAACGATCTTAAATATAAAGCTAAGGGGTATATATACGGCCTTAAGCCTTATAGCCTTACTATATATTTAGCGATATATAGATTATAAGACGATATACCGCCGCCTTAGCTATACTAGCTTAAAGAGGATCCTTAAAGTATATAATAAGGCTAGCCTTAAGATTAATAAAGAAAAGGCTAAGAGATTTTATTATAAGGCTTACTACTTAAAGAAAGCGGACGTAATAATTAGTCGTAACTTAAGTATAGTAGCCTAAGCGTTCCCTGCGTATATATATTAAAACTTCCTTTAATATAAGCCTATAGGCTATAAAAGTATTAACTATTATCTTTATAGTATTAACGTTTTTACTAGATTTTACTAAGTATTATTTTCGCTTATAAGGGATCGGGCCTTAAATATAATAAAAGCTTAGAAGTTATAGGTTAAGAATAGCGCTACTAGCGCCCTTATTTAAGTGCTAGCCTTCGATAATATAACGGAATTCTACGTTAAGAAAATAAAGGCTTAGTTAAGAGAGGACTACTTTATACTATGCTATAGCGTACCCTATATATCTTAGCAAAATAGTAAGGTAGAGAGAGCCGGCCGCACGCTTATAAAGTCTATAAAGGTAATATATATTAAGATAAGGCTACCGGAATTCCTTTAGCTTTAGTATGTAGAAATAGCTATATATATAGCGAACTTTCTGCCTATACGCGGCACGGCTTTAAAGGAGGCGCCGCTAAAAGCCTTACTTAAGGAGATTAAGGTTCCTTATATATACTTTATTAAATATATCTAGACTTAAGGTTATATTATATATATAACTTAGCTATAAAAGATATTAGCTAAGACGGCTAAAATAGACTTTAAGGCGTAGAAAGGAAGGCTTATAGGTCTTAAAGAGCTTTATAGTTATATTTATAAGGTATAGCTCCTTAACTAAAAGAAAATTATAATTACTAAGAACGTGCGTTTTTATAAGGTAATTAAAAAGACCTTACCCCTTAAAGAAGAAGATTATAATATTATAGTCTTTAATAAGGATAAGGATAACGCCGACCTTATAAGGGATATAATGCCGTATTGCTTAAGCTATTATAAGACTCTTAGCTATTAAGATAATCCTAACTATAATAAGAACGATAAGTCTAGCGAGGGTAGGCTAAGTAGCCTTTAAAATAAGGGTAACGAGCTAAGGTAGTAGTAAGCTTTAAAGCTACTACCCCTTAAGTAGTAATAAGCTTTATAGCCGTTACTACTAAAATTTTATTATACCCCTTCCTTACTAGCTATAATAATAAAGCTTAGCAATAATAATATAGATATCTTAATACTAAATACCTTAGTTTAAGGGTTAAAAGTATACTTAAGAGAGACTATAAAGGTTTAAAGCAGTTTAAGAACGGCCCTTATAGGTGCGGATTGCTTAAGGGCTTTCCCGGAGACCTTATAGCTAAAGACGCGCCTAATTCCCTATATACTAAACCTTAGTAGTAAGAGACCTACGGATTCCCCGCTTAAAGCACTACGGGCTAATAAGATATACCGACTTAATAATTAGTTAACTCGCTAATAAACTAATTATATAGTAGCAGTTAAAGGAAGGCCTTAAGAGACTATATTAAGGGCTTTAATATTAAAGCTTACTATTATAAACTAATGCTAAGACTTATTTAAGCCGGGCGTATTAATAGCCCTTAAAGTAATCTACTAAAAGAGGGACTAATTTACTAACTTAAGTAACTAGCTAGTTTTTTCTATATTTAGTGCGATAATCGCCGCTATAAAGGGTTCGCTAATAACCTAGAAATAAGCCCTTAAGCGGGATAATAATAAGATCCGCTAGCTACTTATAATAAGGCGGGAAATTAATAAATTAAAGTAAAAGAATGCTTAAAACCTTATATATAGACTACTAAGGGCTTAAGTCTTTAATAAGAAATAGGTTTATCTTAAGAAGCTAGTTTAAAGCAAAGAACCCTTTATAAAAGCCCGTTAAGTTGTTTAAAGAGACTAAGACCCGAAGGATAGGCTTAAAAAGGAGCTTTAAATAGTAGTAGTATACTAAGTCTCGTTAAAGCTATTTATAATAATCGTTATAGTTAAGGACTTAAAATAAAAATAATTTCACGTTATTTACGCTTATATATATATAGAAGTATAAAAGGAGGCTTTTATTATATAGCCCTATAAGCTTAAGGATAGCATAGGCTAAGTTTATAAGCTTTATAAGGTTTTATATAGTTATAAAATACTACGCCTTACGGCGTAAGGATAAGGGGATAGGGCGCGGACTAATTACCGCTAGTTAGGCTAGTACTATAGACTAATTACCGCCGGTTTAGGCCGGTACTACAAACTAATTACCGCTAGTTAAGCCGGTATAACGGACTAATTACTATATATAAACGTATATAAGGGTTTAGAAATAATAAAAAGCTTATCTATTCTAAAAGGCATAGCTAGCTACTTTATACTTAGTTCTTTAAGCTAATTTTAAGGATCTCTAACTATACTATCCGTAGTATATAGATAAACTATTAATATCCTTATAAAATCACTTAATAAACTAAGTATAAGCTCGGTTAGAAATACTATAAACTATAGTTAGGGAAATCCCTTAAGTATCCTTAAATATCCCTTAAAAATCGCGGTAAGGTTTTTCCTATATCTTTTAAAGTATTTTTATAGTTAAAAACGGGTTAAACTATAGTTAAGATATCCTACGGAAATCCTTAGAAATCCCTTAAAGATATTAGCGGAATCCGCTTAATAGTTTTTATAGTATCTTTTATAGTTAAAGATATTATAAACTATAGTTAAGTAAGCTCTTAACCCTTTATAGTTATATCTTAAAAACCTTAGCGGGGTCTAACTAGTAATATTTATCGTATTTCTTTAAGTAAGCTTTTATAGTACGTACTTTAAGCGTTCTTATTATAAGGTTTTATAAGGCTCCTTAAGAGTAAAGTAAGGAGTTTAAGCATAGCTATCTAGATTTTATAATAACTTCTTTAAGTAAGAAAGAAAAGCTAACGTCCTTATTAGTTTAAAGTAAGAATAAAATAAAAAGGGCGCTAAATAATAGCTTTATAGTAGCGTCTTTACGCTATATTAGTAGTACGCTATCCTTATTCTTTTAATAGTTTTTTTAGCCCGCTTTACTAATAGTAGCTAAGTAGCTTAAGATAGTTAGTAAGCGGCTTTTATTATAGATCCTTACTTTTTATTTAGTTATATATCTTTATCTTTATCGGGGCGATTAACGCGTCTGGTTAGAATTTATAGTAAATTTTTCTAACTCTCCTTTAAAGCGTGCGTTTAAGCACTTATTAAGTAGTAAGGAGTCTCCGCGCTAAGGAATACTTAAATTCCTTAATAAGATATATTATAAAAGATTAGCTTTATTTAAGCCTTATCTTATATTATTATCCTACTTACCTTTTTATACTGTTTTTTTATCCTCCGCTAAATTTCCTACATTACTTACTAGCTTTATAGGCCGCTTATAAGCGAGATATTATATCCTACTTATTACCGCTATTATAGTTATCCCCCGCTTTCCGTTATTAAGCTTTTTAACCTATTATCCTTTTTACGCGGTGCTACTACTTATGCCTTTCCGCTAACTAACGCGTATTTAGCTACTAAGAAAGGATTAAGGTAAAAGTAGGCTATCCTGTTAATATTAATAAGTATAGTTAGCACTAAGGTATTAAACGTCTATATTCCCGCTTAAAAGCGGGTAATAAGGTCCTTAATAGCCTTAGTGCTTAACTCCTTACTCTTAAGGTTTTTAACGTGCTTAATAGTCTTTAAGAACCTTTATATAAAGAAGGCCTTAAAAGCAAGAATATAAAGCGTATAGTCGGTATAGTTAATAAGGCGGATATTAAAACCTAAGAGTTTTATTACTTAGGTTAAAGTTAAGTTACGTTTAGACTCTTTACGGGCCTATAAGTAAAACTTAGTATAGTTTATAGCTAAGCGGAAACTTTTAATTATTATAATCTCGTCGCTAAAGTATAGGCCTATAAAGCTAAGCCTATAAAGAATTATATTAGTTACTACTAGCGGCTTTTATAAGATCGGGCGGCGGAATATATCGCGAGGCTAGTTATTGCTATCTCCTCCGGTTAAGGAGGGACGGCGGATAAACTATAGTAAGGCGCTTATATACCTTTATATAGCCGGGCTAAGTATAGCAGTAAGCGGGAAGAGCGTTTACTAAGCGGGACTAAATAGGTCTTTTAAGCTTATAGCGGCTATAAGCTAAAAAGGGGATTTTATAGCACGGGCTAAACCGCGTATAAAGCGAGATAAGGTTTTAGCTATAATAGCTTAAAACGCTACTATAAACCCGGCTATTAACTAATTAAGCTAGGCCTTAAATACGTAGTTAAGAATAGCGCGGATATCGTTTTAATCGTTTAGCTAAAGCGGGTTTCCGCTAGCTATAGCGGCTACTATAAATCTTAGGACTATAGTAAGGTTAGCTAACCTAAGGGCGTTAAGTATTAGCTAGTTATTTTACTAATAAAAATTTCCGGCTACGCCTTAAAAAATATATAAGCGGCGGGGGCTTTTAGATAGTAAGAGCTAAGTAAGAGGTATAGCTAAGTTGCCGCGAAACCGGCTATTTAAACTACGCTATAGTATAAAGCTAAGAGGTAAGTCGTTAAAGTTAAGTATTTAAAGAGGGTAGTATAGGCCGTCCCTTATAGTACTATAGTTTAAGTTAAATCTATTAGCTTAAGCGCGGCTATAAAAGGCGGCGTAGGTCTATATAAAAGCTTAAACTTAAAGGTTTTAACTTTTACTAAAAGACTTAAGGCTATAAAAGATAGCTACTTTATTTTTATAGAGCTTAAGCGCTTACTTATATCTTTTATATTAAAGGTATAAAGGCTTATAAAAGAGCGGGCTAAAGAAGTAGTTATAAAATAGCTAATCTTAGCTATAAAAGACGTTAAATAATAAAGGGACTTAAAATAAGAGTATAAGGATTATAAGCTTAAAGTAAAGAAAGTTATATATATAGAAGTAGGCAAGGTATAGCGGGCTATAGCTAGCGGTAAAGGGAAATATAGTTATAAAAAGAAGAAAGGAAAGGGAAAAGGGTAAGCGGCGGAGAGATTTTAAATAAGTATGCTATAAGGCTAAAAAGGCCTTATTACTTAAGGTAAACGGCGGTATATTATTATTAAAATAACTAATTACCTTAAGCATAGTAAGTTATAGTTTCTTATAACCCGTAGTAGCTTTTAGGTCTTATACTTAAGCTTAATTACTTAATTCTCTTAGTTAAAAAGTTTCGTATTAAGTTATAAAGGCCGCGCGTTATACTCTTATTTAAACTACTTAAATAGCTAACTTCTCTTATACTTTTTTAAAGGCTTTTACGATCTTTAGTAAGAAGACCGCTTTTTTATTTACTTATAAGTTATAGCTACTTAGCTAGTCTTTTTAAGCTATAAAGAACTCTTTCCTTAGCTTTCCGCCGCCTTTTTTTATTATATAGCTTTATAAGATTCGTTTTACTTCTTACTTATTTAAATAAGGTATCTCTTTATCTAAAACTAGTCCTAAGCGTATAGCTAGCTCGTCCGCTAAGCGTAGTTATACTATTAAAACGATTAAATAAATATTAAGGGACCTTTTTATATCTAGCTAGTATATAAGCTATCTTACTTTAGCGGTAACTTTAAACGGCTTAGTACGTCTTTCTTAAAGCTTTGCTAGTTTGCCGTCCGCGATATAGTAGCCTTTACTAAGCTATAGCTAAACTTAATCGCTAGGCTTAAATTTTAGCGGGCGGTGTTTTTTATTATATCTATCCTTTATAGCGGCCTAAGTATAGGCGATAGCTAACCTAGCTTCTTCTTATAAGACCTCTTAGTTTTATAAGTATAAGTAGTTACTAAAGAACTAAAGGCCGTTATTTATTCTTATCCTTATAATAAGCTTACTAAAGGCCGCGTAAATTACTAAAGAGAAGGAATTATTAAGGCTAAACTAATAAGCGATTAGTATATCGGTTTAGTATAAGTCTAGGAAATTAGCGGTAAAGAATTATAGCGCGATTTTTATAGTTTAGTTTCGCCTTTTTAATAAGCTATTAGTTTAAAGGTACTAAGCAGTAAATATAAAAAGCTTCGATCCGAAGGCTTACTATAAGGTCTGCTAAAATACTAAGGTAAACTTTATATCTTAGTTTAAGATTATCCCCTTTAAAATCCCTTAGTTAGCGCGGAGCAGTTTAGTATATAATGCTCGTGCTTAGTATTAAGGTGTAAATCCGGTATATCTACTATATACGTTAATTATCCGACTATATAATAACTAGCGCGCAATGTTTTTATATAGTTAGACGGATTAACATTTTATAGTTATAAGCCCGGCTTCCGCGCAGCACCTTATTTAATTCCTAAAGGAGGTATAGGTTTTTTACCGCAGTATATACGCGGGTTTTTTACTATTATATCTCTTATACTAAGTATATTAAAATAAGGAGGCTATTAAGGTATAAATCCGGTATATCTACTATATATACTAATTATCTAACTATATAATAACTAGCGTATAATGTTTTTATATAGTTAGACGGATTAATATTTTATCTTAGTCTTCCGCTATAAACTAGTTATTGCTTAAAATAAGGAGATATATTTTTAAGAATTTATTAGTTATAGTTAGTAAAGTATTAAAAAAGTTCTTTATAAGATCTTTTTATAAGGATTATTTAGCTTTAACTACTAAAAGCCCGGGAATAAAGTCTATTATTATTATATAGTATAAAACTAGCGGGCTTTAAATTAAGATAAGCTACCTTAGCGTCTTACCTTAGTTAGTTTAGTTATAGTAGTAAGCATCGTAGCTATTTATAACCTTATCTATATATTTACTAAGCCGTAAGATTAAGAAGCTTTTAAATAGGTCTTACTATATATAAGTGCGGCTAGTATAAAAGTATTTAGCGTAAGCGTCTTTAACGATCTCCTTAATATAGGTCTTAAGGATATATAGTCTTTAGCGTTTAATATTCTCTATAAAGTATAGTAACCCTTATAACCGGAGGAATAAAAGTCCGGGGACCTTATCCTTATCGCTAAGTTGCGTTATAATTTTTGCTTACTATATATCCTTTATATATCTATTAATTATTTTTTAGCGGAGTAGTAATTTAATTAATACTTCCGCGTAAAAGAACACGCGGTCCGTTATCTTATTTTCTTAAATACGTTTTAATTCCCCTTTTTAGTTTAAGGATACCGGCTTATTAGTTTAGTATAGTAAACGTAAGAGCGCGTTTAGTATAACGTTTTCGACGCTTAGGATATAGTATACCTTAAGCGGGAATTAGCTTAAGTATTAAGACGCGAGGACTAGCTTATTATTAGATTTTATACTAGTAAAGAATAAGGATTTCTAGTATATAATTCCGTAAGTGCTTATATAGTTTATAAAGATAACTACTTATAGCGTTCTTATAGATAGTACTATAGTACGTAATTTATATATTGTTTATACTAAATCAGCTACTTAAAGTTCTATAAGCTAATATTAAGGTTCTTTACTTTAAAAGGCGCGGCTTAAGTAAACAATAAGCTAGACCTTAGTTTAAGCTAGTAGCGTCTTTTTATTTTATTTTATGCCTTCTTTTAAGTAAAAAGCTATAGCCACTACTTTATATTCTTAAGATATATAAATTTAGATAAATAGTTATTAAGCGGGGTTAAAGTAGTAAATCGTTTAAGGCTTAGTAAGTTTTTTAGTTAAAATCGTAAAGGCCTCTTCTTTTTTTAAAGTAAGCTAAAAAACGGCTTTCGCGGCGTATTAAGCCCGCCCTTAGCCCCTTAAGGAGACTCCTTCTTCCTATCTTACTTAAAGTAGCTTTAGCTTTCGTTTTTATAAAACGTTAACTTCCTTAGTAAAATGCGGGACTATATAGCGTAGCTACTTAGTAAAGCCGATCTATTTCTTAAGCTATTAAAAGTTCTTTAAAAACGCGATATCCTTTAAAGCTTATACGTATTTATTTATATTTATTAAGCTAATAGCGTTTACCTTAAATCCGAGGAGCTATATAGATAAGTATACTAAGAAGGACTTTAGTCCGGATAAAGTAATATTATAGTTATAAAAGGCGCGGAATATAGCCTTTAAATATTAAAGGTATTTTTCGGCCGTATTTAAGTAGATAATAATATCGTTAATATAAGCCGCCGCGTATTCTTAGTATTTACGGAGGACGTTATTAATAAACCTTTAAATATATACCGGAGAGTTCTTAAAGCTTATAAGTATTACTAGTAATCTTTTTAGCCCGCGATAGCTTATAACTATAAACCTTTCTTTATAGTCTTAGTAGACTAAGAACTAATAAAAAAACGTTTATACGTTTACTATATTAATAAACTTCTTTCCTTAAAAGCGTTAAATTATATTGCTTTAAAGGGGCATTAAGTAAGCGTTTAAAGTAATAATAGCGTTAATCCCTTATAAGTTTATTACTACTTATCTCTTTTCCTTTTTATATACCGTTTTTTATACTACGAATACTAGCGCCGCGAATAAAGTTAGCTTATAAACTAGTTTTAATCGGCTTTATATAGTTAGCTAGCCGAATATTATATTTACTACCTTTTTATTTTTATTGCTTAATAAGTATAATCTTAATATAACTTATTAGTATTACTATCCTTTTACTAAACGAATAAATATATATTTAGATTCGTCTATATATACTACTCCTTTATCTTTTTATAAGCGGGGAAACGATTAAAGGATATCTTAGACTTTTAATACGTATTTTAAGTCTTTAGCGTAGATCTAAACGCCCTTATTAATAATAAGTTCGGGTAAGTCCTTAGTTCGGCCGATTTTAAGTTTATAGTTTATAGTAAGATCTTTTTATAAAAAGTCCTTAGCGGGGTCTATTTTATCTAGATTTCTTATAAAGGCTTCCGCTAAGGAAGTAGTAGCATCGACCTTTTTATATAGCTAAAACTATTTATTAAGGTCTATAATTATCTTTATCTTTTAGCCTTAGCGGAGTACTAATAGTTCCTTAAAATAGTTTATCGCTATAAAGCTCTTATAATCCTATATTATTTTCTAAGCGAGCTTAAGGTTATTAAGGAAAAATATTATATTATGCCTTAATAGCGGCGCCCGGACTTATATAAGTAAGGCATAGCTAGAACTAGCTAAAATTATTATAGTAACTAAGTATATTACTTATTTATATATTACTAGTCTTAACTAAACTATCTTAACTTTAGCTTTTATCTCTTTATAAGCCTTAATTTATAAGACTAATATAAAGTTAATAAGGTCCTTTTAGTAAGGAACTAAAAAGTCTTAGCTAAGCAATATATTAGCCGCTAAGCGTTTTACTATTTAAGCGCCGATCTTTACTTTTATAACCGCGAGGCTACTATCTAGTCTTCTTAGTATATACGCGGTAAATTCCGCTTATTTAATAGTAGCTATCTTTCTTACTCCTTAAATAAGAAATTATTAAGAGGAGTTTATAGTTATATCTTAAAAGGTCTTTACTAAGTTAGCTTAAATAAGGCTTTAGTCTGCCTTAGTATTTTTATAGGCTTTAATCCTTATCTTAAGCCCTTTTTTTCCGTAGATTAATAAGCGTGCGTAAGTAAATTATAACGGCCTATTAAGGTTTAATAGCTAGACGTTAAGGGAAGCCTTAACTATTTAAACGCTTTATAGCTTTTAAATAACTACTTACTATACTAAGCTATATCTTTATATAGCAACGTCTTAGTTAAGGTTAAGGGGGTATTTATCTTCGACGTATTAGTAAAGCTTATTCTTTAAGGGGAATGCTTCGCCGTAAAATCCGTACGCTTTATTAGCCTCCTATATTAAGTTTGCTATAGTATAAATTGCGGTTTCCTTTAGGCTTTTATCGGTATCCGATTAAGCTCCTTTTATATTGTACTTTTTATCCCTTAAATAGTCGTTAGTCTTTATTATAGTTCCTTTCTTAATTACGGGGTATGCTTATTTTAGCTTTAGCATTAATACGCGTATAGTCTTAAAGATCCCTTCTCTCTTAAGCTAGAGGACCTTAGCTTATATTTTTAGCTATTTAAGCGGGTTTCTTCCTTAACTTAATAAGCGCTATAAAGCCCGAGGTATATCCGCCTTTATTAAGCGGTTTAAAAACGTAATCCTTAGTCTTAGCGAGCCTTTAATAAATAGCTAAGGCGTTTTAAACTATCCTTTAAGTATATATAAGGTATAGCTAATCGGCCTTTACCTTTTTATAAGTTAGACTTAATCCTTTCGCGCTAGTAAGTGCTTTTAAGATCCTTAAGTATATTTAACTTATAGCTATAGAAGAATTTCCTTATATTCGTAAATTTATCTATTAATATCCTTTTTCCCCTTTAAATATTATAAAGATTCTTATAAGTAAACCTCTAGCTTTTAGTAGATTATTATAGTTAAGTAGTTTAGCTAGTAAAGCGCGGCCTTAGCTTTATATTATAAGCGTAATATCTAAGACTTTAAGTTAAATCCCGCTACTATATCTTTAATAGTAAAGTGCTTTTTATTA
This sequence comes from Ophiocordyceps robertsii, assembly GCA_027405785.1. Lineage (NCBI taxonomy): Eukaryota > Fungi > Ascomycota > Sordariomycetes > Hypocreales > Ophiocordycipitaceae > Ophiocordyceps > Ophiocordyceps robertsii. Next base: position 16,273 of record JAPEBW010001876.1, read on the forward strand.
AGTGCTTATATCGCTATATTTAAGCGGATTTTAAACCGTTTTTATAAAGCGGATATTTATTAGCTTAATTTAATACTAAGCTTACTAAGTTCTTTTTATTATAGTTTTAAGAGGTCCTTAAAATACTATTTTACTATACTTCCTTAAAGGAAAAAAGGCAATTAAATAGCTAATTCGTTCGTATAAGCCTTACTTTTATTAGCATTTTAGCGGATAAAGTTAATAAAACGGTTTACTCCTTAAAACGTATTAGCCTTATTATTTTCTTAGACTTTATTAAAAGATACTTTTAAAGGTCTTAATAAGTTAAATCTCCTTATATCCTTAGCTTATAGTTAAGGTTTTTCCTAAGGCTTAATAAGCATATCTTCTTTTTTTAATACTTAAAAGAGACTAAAGAATTATTCGTTTAATATTATTACTATTCTTACTAAGGGGCTTAAAGCTATACTTAATCTTAATATCTACGCGCTTAATATAAATAGGTTTAGCCCGCTAAGGGTATTACTTACCGCGTCCTTATCGCTTATTATTAAAGTCTTAGTTTTAATACTCTCGCTAAGCGCTTAACCTTCCGTTTTATATACGTCTTAGAATTTAGTATACTATAAGGCCCTTAGTATAAGAGGCTTATTTTTATTAATTAAGAGTCTTAAAAATGCCTTAATTAGCGCGGCTATAGCGGATAAGGCTAAATAATAATACTAAACTAAGAAACTGCTAAGTATTCTTTAAGGCGGATTTCCGGTTAAGGCCTTTAAGCTAAACTTTATTAATAGTATATAGTAGAAATATCCGCTAAGCTTATTATCTTAAGGAAAAAATAACTTTATTATAGGCTTAATCTTAAAGGTATTTAGCGGGTAAGGAGCTAGATAGTTTTAAGGTTAGCTTATTTTTACTTCTTCTATTTAAAGGATAATTAATCCGTTTAAGTAATACTAAATTTAGTTTACTTAATTATATAGATTTTATTATTTTATAGTCTATCCTTTATTAGTATTTTAAAAGCGGATTACCTCTTAAAAGGTAGTAGTCTTAGCTTAGCTAAGTAAGACTTATTTTACGTCTTATTTAGCTTTATAGGCTATTATAGTATAGTACTTTAAAAAAGGGTAAAGGAGATTATTAAACCGGTATACTTAATAGCCCGCGGCCTTTTCCGCTTTTATAGCCTACTTATCTCGGAGTTTTATTATAAGCGTATTAAGGAAAAGGTATTTATTATTAAGGTTAGACTTAAAAGCTAATAAGAGCTTTTTACTAAAGAAAATATTGTTTAGTATTTAACTTCTTATAAAATAAGTACTTAATCGTGTGATATAGTTATACTTAGCTTAGCGGATATTTAAGGGATTTCTATTTAAATAGGTAGGAATTACTATTATTTACTATGCTTTATAATATAAAGATAAGGGGATAGGGGGCGGACTAATTACTACTAGTTAAGCCGGTACTATAAACTAATTACCGCTAGTTAAGGCCGGTACTACGGACTAATTACTACTAGTTAAGCTAGTATAATAAACTAATTACTATATATAAACGTATATAAAGGTTTAA
>JAPEBW010001877.1:0-17820 GCA_027405785.1 Ophiocordyceps robertsii
CGCTAAACTCTAATATTCCGGTACCTTTTCCCCATGCCCTTTTCGAATCTCCATTTGCCAGCTCCTTGTCCCTGCAGACTCGCAAGCTCCTCCCCCTTCCTTCAGCCCTCAGGGATCCACGGGCTTCTTGGAGGCTGCAGTTGCCCGAACCGGCAACCAGGTCGAAAAGGCCGACATGCACAATCCAATAAGTGGGAAACGCCATGGTGCAACGCCTCCTTTGCCCGTCATGTTTGTCTCGCCCTTTGCACTCGCCACAAGCGTACCACAGCATGAACTGTTTCCCAACCTTGTTCTTGTTCTTCGTCTTCGTCTTATTCCTATCTAGCCATGGCTCCCTCACGCCCCAGATCCAACCGAGCATTACCCTCACACGCAAACGCAACACGACGCCTCCCATCCTCGGGCAAGTCGTGGCAGGAGAGACAGCCCCCGCAATGCCTAGCCAAGCCTTGGCCACGAGGGCACGGCCGTGGCCTGGCTGTCTTGTCCGCAAACGTGCGCGCGCACATGGCCGACTGATACAGCCCTCTATCCCCTGATTCCCTGAACGTCGCAGCTTCATCACCTGTCACCACCATGCTGTACATGGCCATCGCCGTCCTACCCCAGCTCCGCGCCGCCTGGTCCAAGCCCGGTGCCATGACACACCGCCTGCTCACGTGGCAGCCCGCCAACGACCACGTCCGCGTCCTCGTCGTGCAACTTCGGTCCTCTGCTCGTGTCGTGTCTGGCATATTCGCGCCCACTGCTTCATTCGTCCACCTCATCACCCGGTTCCTTCTCGTGCGTACGCCACCTCCCGGGAGCAGGCAGCGAGAATCAACCTCCGCCGTGTGCGTCGTCGCTCCAATACCCTGACCGGCGAGCCATCGTGTCGTACCGTGACGTGTCCTTGTAACCGGCTTCCATCATCGTACCCTCGTCCGGCTCCTCAGATCGCGGCTTGTGCAACTGGCCTCGTGGACGATACTCCATGAGACATGTGGTTCACGCGACACACGCGATTCTTGCTTTGCAGTCAGCAAAGTCCATGGCGGCGCAATCCGTTCCCCCGGCTGCATGTCTTCGGCTCTTTCCTTACCATCCACATGGAAACAATCGGGGAAAGAGAGACAAGGACAGACGAGTAAAACTTTTTCTTCAGTCACAAAAGAAGTAAGCATTCAGGGCGGGAAAGGAAGAAAAGAAAAGGGTATATCCCGCAAGTCAAGAAGAACCCAGGAGGGTCCGTCATGCGCGCAAATGTCTCAAGTCGCAGCACCCCCGTCAGACGCTCCGCTCCCCCGCCCCGGGCGCGTCGGCGGTGCTTCTGCCGGCCCTTGGAGGCTGTTGAAACCCCGGTTGCGCAGTCTCCCGACTGCTCGTCGACTCGGCCAGGCTCGACGGCCTGCCCGACCTGCGCACTGACAGCTTCGAGAGCACCGACGACGTCTTGCTCTTTTCGTTGGACGTGTTGCTCACCCGGTCGAGGAGGTCCGGCGGGAGCTCCTGCACCGTGCTCATGTCGAGAAACTCCCGCGGGAAGATGCCCCATTTGCCCTTAGGGTTGTTCCCGGACCAGCACCAGTGCTCGGGATACGGCCCTAGATAACATCGCCTCGTCAGCAAGGCGGCCGACTCGCTGCCTAGCAGATAGCGGCCGGTACTCACAGTCAATGTTGGTGATGGGGTCATGCTTGTCAAACTTGAGCCATTGGCCCGCCTCCTTATCCTTGTGCCCAAACTTCCACCTCGCCTTGGCGCATACGTAGCTGGTCCCGCCCATTTTGATCTCGGTCGCGGGCGGCGGGTTTAGCTTGATCAGTTCCATCGGCACCGATGCATAGATGCCGTCGTGCCATGCAAACATCCACTCGCCCTTATAGTTTGCCGGCCAGTTTATGCCCGTTATCCTCGCCCCCTTGTCTAGCTCCAACGTGAGAGACCGGTCGTAGAGCTGCTTGTGCCCATAGCAGCGCCGGGCATCCCTCTTGGCGACCCCCGTCGGACGATCGGTAATGTCGCCTTGGTTCTCGTGGGCCGGGTGCGCCACGGGCGGACTGGGGAAGTGGATGTCGTAGTCGTTGCGCAAGTGCTCCGGCACCTCTGCCTCTTCGACCACGGTAACGCCGGGCACCTTTGGTAGCGGGCGCGGGTGGCGCGCCAGGTGGCTAAAGAGCGCCTTTGTCGTGAAGAAGACGGTCGCATCGCTCATGTCCAGCGTGTATCCTTGATGGATGCAAAAGACGCAGCCGTAGGGGACGTCGTCGGGTCTCTTGGCCGGAAGGTGGCTCTTCTGCAGGAAACGAATCCTATACTTGATGCCGTCCTTGGCAAGATTGCCTTCCTCTGTCACGACGAAAAACATTAGCCGACTGATGCAGGGACAGCGTCTGGGATACTCACCTTGCTTGCTCACATCGCTGTCAATATGATTCAAGTCAAGCTCGTACATGCAGCCCGAGCATCTCGCGACGATTTTACTAAGCGTCCGACGCACCGGCTTCTGCACTTTCTTGACCCCAATCTCGCCTCTAATAACCTCCCTGGCCCCCGGACAAAAGCCCTTGTGAAGGTAAAAGGAGTCGGAGGCGTTGAGCATCGGCCCCGTTAAGGAAACGTGGCTTTGCGATTTCTTGACCGAGACCTCGGGCTCCACCAGAATCAAGCCCGAGTCGATTTCGAAGGACGGTTGAATCGGAGGATTTCGTCCGCTCCGCGATTGAGGAACGGGGGGGGGCGGGCTCGTCGGCGGGCTCGTCGGCGGACGGCCCCACAGAGAGTCTATCTTGGACAAAGACTCGAAGCCGGCGCCACTCCTGATGGAGAAGGGTGCTGAACGGTCGCTGTCGTCTCCCGAGCTGGTCGCCGACCCGCCAGACTGCCTGCGCGGCCTGCTGAAGTGGTGTCTCCTGGGGGAGGTGGACGTTGGGGAAGAATGAGCAGGCGGTAGGTGGCGGAGCGGCATGGCGACGTCTGCCGAATCGTCTTCGGGCACCGGAGTGGCCTGTCTAGAGTGCGGCTGGATAGGGACATATTCACACGCCAGGTTGGAGGCTGGAATGCTGACGAGGCGGCGTCGTTGGGAGGCGTTGTAGTCGGAGCTCCGGCCGCATCGTGCCGCGGGTCTGCGGGCAAGGGACGGGACTTGCCCACGTCGGTCGGGCTTCACCTGCGGAATGTACGGGTCGACGGGAGATTCAGCCCTCATAGGCTGTTTATCAACGGGGCCGAGGCCCGCGGCTTGCCCGTCCGTGGATGATGGCGGTCCGGGGGATTCCCACGGATTCGACGACCGCCGCCGCGAAGATTGATCCGAGGCCGGCTGCTCCAGCCTCAGGTCATAACCCGCTCGCCGAGACCCGGGGGGGTCGTCCAAGAATTGAGTCTGAAGCATCCTCTCGAGCTCTTCGGTAGCAGCCCCGGTGCTCATGCACTGTAGGGGTTCGGGGTCTGAAATGATGGGCGGAGGGGGCCGGACAGGAGGGAAGACGAGCGATGCTTGCGAAGGAGGATGCTGAAAGGGAGACCCGGGTCGAGAAAGCGGCGACGAGGGCGGCGAGAGCTGAGCGTGGTCACGGGGGGGTGCCTCAAGCCCCATTTCGATGAGGGCATCGTATATTTTTGGTACGACGTCCCGGGTCAGAGCTTGGAGCCGGGCGTACTCGTCGGCGTTAAAGCCGTCAGCATCGACGTAGTCCTCGAACCCATAGAGGATATTGCTGAGGTTGAGACGATACATTTTGATGTCATCTGGGATTTGTTGGTGTCAGCTCGCGGTTGCGAGGCATGGGAGCCGAGCCCGGCGTCGATGCGGTGGACATATACGAACCATTTCTCTTCAGGGCTTCGACAAAGTCTGCCCCATATGCGTTGTAGTATTTCAAGCAAATGGGCTCGAGGCGTTTCAGAGCGCGCTCGCCTTCCTTGACGAGGTCCGCGGCGGCCTTGAGCATGGCCTGCGAGCGGGCGGCATTGCCGATGGCGGTGCGGCCTTTGTCGATCATGTCGCGGAACGGGGCGAAGACGAGGTTGGCGACGACGTGATCCATGTCTGCGCGAGGCCCGGGCGGGTAGGCCGTAGGAGCGAATGATGGAGGAATGATGGGTCAGCGACGAGTACTGTACTGGACCCGCTGCGCCAGTCGACGGCGATCAGGTGCGGCTGTGCAGCGTGAGCCGCCGGCTTGTTGAGCGTGAGGGATTAAGAATAGAACAATCCCCCCTCGCAGAGTCTAGACATCTGGAAGGGCGAGGCGGCGGTGGCCTGAGATGATTCGAGTCGAGAGGCAAAGGGGGACGAACAATGGCGGTTCCTGGCCTGGATGAAGGAGGAGAAGCGAGCGAGCCGTGGCCGACGGATGACGGCTGGTCCTACCTATCGATGCGAGTAGCAGATTGGCATCCAACCGCCGCACCCCCCGGTCATTGCAGAATGAGGCTGGCGGGTAGGCAGACAAGCAAGCATAGGGGCGGGCGGCACAAGGGGCCACATGCTGGGCAGTCCGAACCCATGGGGTCCACCGCGGCGGCGGCTGATGGCAGCTCCCTGGCATGCTTCTTTCATCGTGTCCCAAATGCCCGTCTCCGTCTCGGCAGCGGCTCGTCCACCGCACTCGATGCATGCACTCGCGCAGCCCTCGACGGCCACTGGCTCGCCAGCCGACTTTATCTGAGGGAGGGGAGGACAGCTGATGATGGTTGATGGTTGATGGTCCATGGCTTGAGGGGGATCCGACTGGTTCCTCTTTTCTGGCCGGGAGGGGAGCCATGCCAGGTGCATACAGATCGAGGGCCCAGAATCACGAGAGAGGGCCAATCGCCAGGCTCCCAAGAGCGCATCGTCGAGGCGGAGTGAGAGGAGGCGCGACGAGAGAGACGAGCCGGCGGGGCCTCGAGCAAGCGATGACTGTGCTTACCTACCTTAGGTACTGTAAGTGGGTACTGGTACCCTACCGTACCTAGGTACCGTGCCCCTATAAAATCACCCCCGAAAGGTTCCTGCCCACCCACCGAAAACCCCAGCCCTGTCAGCGGTCAAGAGTTACCTGCAAGTAAGTCACCCAGGGAGGTACAGTACTTGGCTGTCTTGTTGAAAAAAACAATAGGCACCCAGGCGGGCTGTCGGTAGGATCAAGTCCGGCAGCCCAGGGGGGGGGGGGGGGGGGCCTCATTTGGTCGACGTACATACATATGTGTGTAGTGTTGTACATACACTGCTGCAGCCGTTTGGGGGCCGTGCTTATACTCTCCAGTCTCCCATCATCTCTATTATGTGTAGGATTCTATCAGTAGTAGGCATGTGTGTGTACGGTAGGTAGGCAGGCATGTTTTGTCAGGCTGCCTGGCAGCCGTACCTAGGCAGCCGTTCCTAGGGATCTATGTATGTGCTCTGTCGGTAGGCAGGTAGATGGATCACGTCGTCCGCCCCCGGGTTCCTCAGCTTTTCCAAGTTCGTCAGAATCGAGTACCCACCGAGATGGACTCGTGCGCACCTTGCGTTCATCCGGTCGAGTGCCGGCTGGCTGTGTCGGCCGAGTGCGTTTCCCCTGCGCGCTTTCAATAGCCCGCATCCTGCTCACTCAGATGCATGCTACAGTGAGTGCCATGTACATACTCTGTACAGTGAGTGCCATACCTTCCTAGGTATCCAGTAAGTGCCACAGTGAGTGCCACAGTGAGTGAGTCTCCACTATCGCAGAGCTAGAGGCCACCCCGGCTCCCTTTCTCCACCCCCCTAATCCTCCTGAACACGGCTCCTCCCGTCCTTATCTCTCCGTACTAGGCACCTACAGTACCTAGTATGGAATATTACCACGCAGTTGTATACCAGGTATCATGTACTTGTAGGCGGTGGTGCAACGTCTTGGAGCTCTCCCAACTCAATGGCACCACCCATCATTCTTCTCCAACCTCATCAATATGCAGTACTGCAAATCTGCAGCAAATCTGCAGCAAAGTCCCAGCTTCGATGGCCAGATGGCCGCTGGCTTCCGTGCCTCTTTCCTCTACTGCACGCATTCCCCGCGACTCCGCTTACCGAGCCCCATCAGCACCATTCAGGTCCCTTCTGGCTTCCTCTTCGACAACATCCCGCCTGTCAACCACCTTCAAGCGCCACCACCTTCATGGGGCATGCCTCTTCTTGTCATCACCCATGGCCGCCTCCACCGAGTCACATCAACATCATCTCTCATTGGTGCTTCTTCTTATCTATGCACACATCACCAACATGCATGCAGCCTGTGCTCTGTAGGTAGGTTAATATATGCGCCAGCCCCCCTTCACCCCCCCTCCCCCGGGTTCGCGAAAAAGAAGAAAACAGACGGGGGAAAGGATTGTTCAGCGTCGCATCGTCGTCGGTCCACGCGTCCCGATGCGTTTGCGCTCTCGACCGAGAAAAGAACCCCTGGGGTATTCATCCGAGCGGCTATCAATGCCCCCCGGAAACGAGGGCAACGGGTCCTGCCTGTCCTTTGCCCTTCCCATCTGTCCCAAACGCATGAGCCAAGCTTGCCATGCCCTCGTGTGGCCCGCTTCGTCACTTCACGTTGCACGAACCGCTCGCTTCCTGCGGCATTCGAATCATGCCCTGGGGCTCGGTGCCGGCTCGCTCCGTGTCTTTTTGCCGTCTGCTGCACCCTGTTTCCATCAAAGTCTCAGCCCAATTCTACAAGCCATCCGGACATGGAAATGGACGGCTCGGTAACAGGCGACGAGGTTCGCATGAGCGGCTTACCTGTTCAATCAGCTTTCGCCCAATGAGGATTGTGTCATCCATGCCCCGCTGGCGCTGCCAGAACCTGCCAATTGTCAGCACCTACGCAGTTGTGAGGGCCATTCGTCCCGTATCGGGACTCACATCTCCTCTGGCGTTCCCTGCCCGCGGATCGAAGACTGACGCGCTTCCTCCTCGAGCGTCTCTCTCGTGACCTTCTCCGTCGTCTCGATTCCAGGCACCCACGATCGCTTCGGTGCGTCCTGACCCAGGTTTTCCTGCATCAGCCTCTTCTTCATCAAGTATCGCTCCTTGCGCTCCTGCTGCAGGCCCGGGCTCTCCAGCTTTTTCATGATGTACCGCACCGCCAGCTGGACGGCCAGATAGAAGTGCTCGGCCAAGAGGATAGTGAGGAGGCCTCCCCATGCCGTTAGCCGCGACGTCGTCCCCGCGGATCCGTTCCGAGAGTTGCTGCAAAGGTACACAATAGCGCTGCTCGTGATGCTGCCGAGCCACGAGAGAAAGCCGAGCGCTGTGAGCCAAGTCCCGATGGAGTCCGACCGCCAGGGAATAGGACGCTTGCAGCTGATGGCAATCTTCAAGGCGTCGGACCGCAGCTCAACCCAGTTGTTGATGAGAAAGCAACTAGCCGCCAGGGGCCATGCCACGGAGAAGAGCGAAAGATATCCTAGCCGTGTTGCGTCAGCGCCTCATGCCCCCGTTCCACGCTACCGTCATCGTCAACCTACCGTACTGCATCACCATTTCTCGGTAGTCGTCGGTGACGTCGTAAGTTTCGAGCTCACACTCGTTCCGGACTCGCTCCAGGAACTCGGCTTCCTCGGCGTGGTCCTGGGCCTGGACTGTCCCCTTGGATTGAAACTGTTTCGCCTTGACAACCGCCTTGTGAGTTACATAGGGCACGATTACCTCGGTGGCAAAGTTGACAATCTGGGCCGTGACGGTGAAGTAGAACATCTGGCTGCTGATGCGCTGGGGGTTGATCTTGAAATGTTGCGTCGGGAGAGATTTCTCGCTAAACGTCACCGTTTGCGCCGTCTTCTTCCAAAACTCGAGCAGCGGATCCAGAATCTCGCCAAAGGGGATGTAGACAAATGCCGTAAACAGGAGAGCCATGTAAGAGGTCATGAAGTTGAGGACAAACTGCTTCTGGATGAGGGCAGCGTTGTGGGCTAAGGATGAGATTGCCAATTAGCACGGTCGCGGTGCGCGATGCTGCGCGAGAGTGAGCAGCTCACCGTCCGTAGTCTCGTAGTTTTCTCTCTCGGTCAGTATGTTGGCGGCGCGCATCAGGACGCTGGAAAAGGTGGGCGTGAAGACGACCAACAAGACGGTGGGCAAGAATGCCTGTCTCAATCAGCGGACCGAATAGGCGGTGCTTTGGGCGCCATCGACTCACCAAATACTGCTTAAAGGGCCCATCGTACACCTCGTTGATGAATATCTCAAGAGAGTTGCAGAGAACGACGAGCCCGCCGAGGACCAAGACGCAGGCAAGGGCAAACGGAATCTGCAGCAGCTGAGTCTGGAACCTCTTGGCAAAGGGATAAACCTTCTTGGGCTCTCCTGTTACCACGTCTTCGGCCTCGAATTCCCACTTGAACTCTGGACGCTCGTGTTGGATGGAAGAGACGCCCCGGACACCCCACTGAACGGCCAAGTCGACTTCCTTTTGCTTCCAGTACTCGAAGAAGACGACGGACCAGAGGCCGCAGCCGAGGGCATAAAAGTAGGAGAACTGGCCGAGGAGCAGCCAGGCGGCGGCGCCCAGGGCGGAGGGGAAGGCGAGAAAGCGCAGATAGCTGCGTAGAAAGGCAAAGTAAAAGGCAACCTTTTCTCCAAACTTGTTGCGAATCTCATCGATGTCTGCTTGTTCCAGCAGGTACTTTTTGCTCCACTTCTGAATCCAAGCCTTGTTGAAGGGCTGGTCATGGAGCGGAAAGACGGAGGCGACAAACTTGCTCCCGCCGCTGACCTCGCCGACACCGGCGCCGCCCTCGTTGATGGGGCGGGTGATGATGTCGTGGACCAGGCGCAGGCGCTCGGCCTCGGTGACGGGCTCGTCCTCGAAGGCGCGAGAGGGGTCCGTCTCGGGGCCCGAGATGCGAACACCGTGAAGCCAGTCCTGCAGGCGGGCTCTGTAGATTTGGTGGCTGAGGAGGTCCTGCGAGGCGATTTTGACAAAGATGAGCAGGGAGTCGTTGTCGCCGTTGCGGACCTCGGTGGCAAGGCCGACGTTGGTCAGGGCCTGGACGAGGCGGACGAAGCCGGCCTCGGCCTCGGCTCTCTCTGCAGCAGGACGTGAGCAGACGGCTCGACGGTGACGGGCAGACGGACGACATACCCTTTGGCGGTACCTTGAAGTGGATGACATAGTCGACGCTGGGGAGCAAGATGCGCGTCAGCAGCCGTCACTCTCAATGCGCAATGGCACGCGCATACCCCAAATTTTGCTGATGACGACCATCGCCTTGGCCTCCGGGGAGGTCCCTCAGGCTCGTCATTGCGATGCCGTGAAGACGGTGACGTAGCGATGAAGGGGAAAGCTGGCGGACCGTCGCGGAGTTGGCACTGACGGGCAGGGCAAGTGGACAAAAGGGTGGGCGTTATGGTTATCGTAGTCTGCTCAGAGGGCAGATGCAGCTGCCAGGGGTTTTTCCGGCAGAGAGAGATGGGATTGACGCTCAAGGTGGTCTGGACGAGAAGCGGGAGAGAAGAGAGTTGAAGGGACCAAGCAAGCTGTCGAGGGGCAAAACGTCATGCAGGGCCTCGACTCCAGCGGAGCTTCAGCTGGACCGGGGTAGGGCACAGTGCCGTGCCTACAGTGCCTACAGTGCACAACAGCAGTCCTTGGTTTGGGTGCCCGGCTGAAAAGGGGGGGGGGGGTTCGAATCGGGACATCCCACCTCCAGCTCGGCAGTCGAGCCACGTCCCGATCACATGGAGCCGCAGAAGGAGCTGCCAATTGAGGTTGGGCGACGAGAAAAGTGCAGGCTCCCAGGTCCTTTGTCTCAGTCGAAAGGTGAGCTGTGCACAATCAGCACCAACCATCGACAAGCTGCATCTGCTGTACAGCGGCTTGCCAGGTGTCGATATTCGCATGTGCATAAATCGAAACAGATACTTGGCTGATGAATCGAACCAAGCCAGAGGTACAGGGTAGGCTCCCAAAGTGGCCCGTCGTCATGACGTCAACCACAGCATCCACCACCGGCAGCTCGACTCCTCCTCCTCCACCAACCGCAACGCCTCGCCCAACGAGCGACAAAACGCCTCCGCCGTCTGCACGCCCCCTCAGCCACGCCGCTGCCATCCGTCTGCCGCCCACCGCCGTCCCGAAGCCCGGTGGAGGAAAGACGGGACCGCAAGGGAAAGGGAAACATGGCCGTGCTCGCCTCGCTCGGCCTCCGCCGCCGCGATTCCTTCGACAGCCTCACCCTCGTCGACCGCCTGCTCTCGCCCCTCACCCTGCTCGTCTCGCTCTTCTACCACGTCGTCCTCGTCCTCCGCGGCGCCCCCTTCCACCCGCCGCGCAACAAGCCCCCGGTCCGCGTCGTCTGCATCTCCGACACGCACGACCACGTCGTCGACGTCCCCCCCGGCGACATCCTCATCCACGCCGGCGACCTGACCAATGACGGCTCCGCCCACGCCATCCAGAAGCAGCTGGACTGGCTCAAGAGCTTGCCACACCGCGTCAAGGTGGTGGTCGCCGGGAACCACGACGCCTTCTTCGACGCTCGCACCCACGCCCAAGCCCACGTCCGCCCTCGCCAGGCCCTCGACCTCGGCGGCCTGCTCTATCTCGAGGGCGACCTGACGGTGCAGGAAGTCAAGGGCCGTCGCCTGGCCATCTTCGGCGCCCCCGACATTCCAGAGTGCGGCCCTAGCAGCTTCGCGTGAGTCGCCGCTGCCTCCAGAGCCTGGTTATCTGACACACACAGGGACCAGCCTCCCCCATTCCTCGGCCTCTCTCCCGAGACTCGCCTCGAATCCCCCCCTTCCAATCAATAATCCCACAAAGCCAGTGGACGCTGACCGGGCTGGCTCTGCCCCTCACCCTCTAGGTTCCAGTACGCGCCTGCCAAACAGCCCTGGTTCAGTAGAGTCCCTCCCCAGACGGACATCCTCGTGACACACGGCCCTCCCGTACGTACACGCGTCTTCCATGCCCCCTCGCTGTACCTGTAGAGTGCCTCCGCCTAACACGCAGACCTCGCACAGAAACACCACCGTGATCTCGGCAACGGCTGCCCTCACCTGCTCCGCGAGGTCTGGCGCGTCAGGCCCCGCCTCCACGTCTTCGGCCACGTCCACTGCGCCTACGGCTCCGAGCCCGTCTACTTTGACGACCTGCAGCTCGCCTACGAGCGCCTGCTCTCGCGCCCCCGCCGCGGCCTCGTCTGCGATGTAATGTCGACCCAGGCGTGGCTTGACGTGTGCCGCCTGCTCTTCCACGGCGTCCACAGCGTGCTATGGAAGTGGTTCATGGGAGGGCCAGGCAGCAATCACGGCGGCTTGATGGTCAATGCCTCGCAAATGTACAAGAACACGGGCCGTGTCAAGAATCGCGCCGTCGTTGTAGACATCTAAATGGCCAAGACTTGGATGACCCTTTCTTCCATCATCGCCCCTTTGCCCTTGAGTGTTAGATATACCACGACAGCGTACATCATGACGGGCCAGCGAGACTCAAGAACCATTCCGGACAAAAGCGTGCGAAAGACAGCGGGGAAGATTAAGAATCTGACCATGGTGGTATTTTTCATGACATCTAACAATCTATCTATGTAGACGGAGACTTCTATCCTCCGCAAACCAAATCCGCCATCCAGGCCATCCAGACGCAGACAAGGGGAAGGTGTAGGAGGTGGTATATAGCTCGTACATTAATCGTCGTCGTCGTCGTCGTCGTCGTCGTCGTCGGCATTATGTGATATCCGTTTCCTGAGCCGATATAAAACCAGTGCGCCATCGTATGCCTGCTTCATCAGTGCAAAGGAAAATCCATGCAATCTCAACGCTGGCTTGTTTCTCCCTCGCGCCGCCACAATGTTCCTACAACACCATTACCACGGCCAACACGGCCGCACTCAGCGTCGCCGTGAGCCTCGCCATGCCCCGCATTCCCGGCGCTGCTGCCACCAACACCGGTGAGCCGACGCGTGCGTCCTGCTCTGGGGCCGATGCCTTCTCCAAGCTCTGCGAGTACTGTGGTCCCTCTGAGCCATTGGAGTTGCCGTTGCCCGCACTTCCGGACCCTTTGGAGTTTTCAGCCCCTTTTGAGGATTCGGGGCTTTGCGAATTTCCAGGGCCTTGCGGACTTCCATACCCTTTCGAGCTCTCCGCTCCTTTCGAGGATCCAGGGCTTTGCGAGTTTCCAGAGCTTTCCGGGTTATCCGAGCTCCCAGAGTTCCCGGGGCCCTGCGAGTTTCCAGAGTCCCGTGAGCTACCGGGCCCGCCTGAAAATCCCGGGCGCTCAGAGTTATTCGAAGTCCCCAGGACACCAGGACTCGCCGGCTTCTGGGGGCTGTCCGGCTTTTCTGAGCTCTGGGAGTATCTAGAGCCTCGCGAGATTCCAAGGCCATCCGAGTTCCCAGAATCCTGAGATTTTTCTGCGTCCGGAAAGGTTCGAGGGCTCTCCGAGGACCCTGAGCCGTCCGAGTTGATGGGATGCGCGGACTTTTCACGACTCTCTGATTTGGCCGGGTTCTCTAACTTGGCCGGGCTCTCTGACTTGGCCAGACTCTTTGACTTGGCCAGGCTCTCTGATTTGACCGAGCTCTCTGACTTGGCAAGGCTCTCTGACTTGGCCAGGCTCTCTGATTTGACCGAGCTCTCTGCCTTGACCGAGCTCTCTGACTTGGCCAGGCTCTCTGACTTTTCCAGGCTCTTCGCACTATCCGAGCTCCCAGCGTTTCCCGAGGAACCAGGGCCATCCGGGCTTCGGGAGTTTCCAGAGACCTGCGAAACCCGTCTGGGCACCGAAGGGGCCGTTTCCGAGTCTTCCGAGTCGGGCTCGATAACCATGGGCTTTGAAACGCGGTTGCCCGCCGCCATCAGCTGTGGCACCTGAGGAGGAATCGTATAAGTCGTCGGCGAGGGTTTAGTCGTGGCTCCGCTCCCCTTGCCCTGTTTCGAGTCACAGTCCTTGATGTACACGGTGACGATACTCGGCGTTGGCTGAGCCGCGGCAGCGAGGTTCCCTGGCGCCTTCCGGGTTTTCGCCGCCAAGCTTAATGGTCCTTGGCTGTATGACGCCGCCGAGCCGGGGTTGTCTGGGTTCGCGGCCAGAGTTGGTGCCTCTGGACTGTTTACCACCGAGCCTGTTGCCTCTGGGCCGCTCACCGCCGAGATTGTCGCCTCCGGGCTGCTGGCCACCACGGTTGACGCCTGTGGGCTGTTCGCCACCGAGATGATTACCTCTGGGTTGTTGGCTGCCACACCTGACGCCTCTGGGCTGCTGGCCGCTGTCTTAGGCAGGTCCTTGTACGTAAATTTGGGCTTGGCCCCGTACTTCATCGGCTTCTTCGACATCATGGCCGCGCCCGTTGCATAGGGTTCCACCCCCGCCGCCGACCCGGCCACCGACTGCAGCGGGTAGACGGTCCGGTAGGCCGTCTCCGTGACCACGAAAGCCGGGCGCGTCCCGGTCGCTCCGGATGCCATCGGCGGGGGTCGCCGGGCGAGCTCAGCCGGCGGGACAGGCTCCGTCACGTCGCCATACACGGAGAGGAGGTAGGAGCTGGGAAGTTTCCTTCGCCGAATACGCCCCGCGAGGGCGCGCTTGTAGCCCGTGCGTGTGACGTTTGTGAAGTGCTGCTGTTCCGGCATATTGGTCGAGTTTTTTGCCATCATCGCAGGACTTTCGCGAAGGCCGCCGCAGCTCTCTTTGTCGTTGCCTGGGCACGCGTGGTCGCAAACGGCGCCCTCCTCGACACCCATGGCACGCGTGTCCGGGTCCAGTGCCTCGGCGCAAAGACACTTGCCCTCGAAGACGCCAGCAAAGGTCTTTCCATCGCACAGCTCAACGCACATCTCGAGCGACATGTCGCCGCTCTCTTTGGCGCTGGTGAATGTTTGAAAGCCGGTGCGGGAGCCAAAGCAGCCCAGATGGGCATACTTGCCGATTTTGGCCGGGTTGGTGGGCGCCTGGGCCGCAGAGGGAAGTTTGATGAAGGATGCGGCGATGCCGGAGCTGAGGCCGCCCGTGCCGGTGGCTGTCCCATTGATCGCCGCGGCGCTCGTGTTCGTTGCAGGAGTCGTCATGTTTGTTGCCAGAGTCACGTTGGTTGGAAGGGTCGTGTTGTCCGCCAAAGCCGCGTGTCCCACCTTGACCTTCGGCTTCGGACTCCTGGTGCTATTTGAGAACTGGTACGTTTCGATATATCGGACGTCCCAGTACGCATTTGCAAAGGCTTGCGGAGACTTGGCGACATAGTCGGAACATGTGGAGGCGAAAGCGTTGCACTGGTCCGTCTTGCCCCAGACAGCATTGCCCCAATCGCCGCAAAAGTTCTGTAGTCATCATCAGAATCGAATTCCCTTGCTCAAGATGCATCAGCACGGGAAGGGCCGTTGTACCGTGTTGATGACGAGCCTCATATCCTTGAAGAAGGAGTCGACGTCGCAGCTAGAGCCCCCAAAGACGGCAACCGGGGCCTTCCACTGGGTGGGATCCGGCTTCTTGGCCTCGATGTCCTTGGGGATCTTGCCGCGCTCAAAGTGCCAGATCTTGATGTGCTTGTGGTTCCAATCCACGGCGTACACACCTCCATTGATGGCGTTGAAACCATCGCCGTAGGCCGTAGTGGCGTTGGCGGGCGAGCCGAACCCGCAGCCAACGTTATCGTTCCCAGTGGCGCAGTCCGTTCGTTGCTTCTCGCCCGTAAAGACCTCTTCGGACGCAGAGGCTAGTGTGCAGCCGTTCCTGGTGTGTGCAGCGATGGAGTTCTGATGGGCCGTGTTTACGCCTTCGATGATGTCGATTTCGCCCCCTGCGGGCCAGTTGTCTCCATACAGCCAGACTGGATAATTGGTTAGCCGACCTGTTCCAAGAAGGGAAGGGGGAGCGCCAAAACGTACATGCTGGCCACATGCCGCATTGCGAGGGTGGCATGTGAAGAAAATCGGCAATGAAGAGGCCATGACTGAACGTCTGCTTGCTCTCGAGCCGTAGACTCGGCCGTCCTTCGTTCAAACCGTAGGTGTTTGTGTGATCAACCCCCAGCCTTACCACGCCCGTGTTTTCATCGACGGAGAAGAGCCCCTTTGCCTCGGCGTTGTGCCTGTTCTGGTAGGACACGAAGCCGTGCGTCGGGTCGCTGCCGTCGAACCAGTTGAAGCCCGACAGCAGCGACTCTCCCGCGAAGGAGGTGGCCAGAGAGTAAGCCATTGCCACTGATCGACAAGTCAAGCTGGCAAGGGTGGCCTGGAATCTCTAGGCGTAAATGATTTGTGTCATGTAGAAGACTGGCAAGATGGAAGAAGCATGAGGAATAATGAGGCACCACGATAGCTGACGCCATATATAGAGGCCTGTATAAATCGAGTGGCAGGTATCCCAGGAATGGCCTCCCAGCAGAGCACATTGGCGTTGGGCCTGGACGAAAATGGCGGCGATGAGCAAAGGTTGGCCACCATCGAAGCATTCCAGCTCTCGGGAGAGGGCCGGAAGACAGGCACGGCGCTCTGCCGAGCAAGCCCCTATTGTGAACATTGTCACCCGAATCTCGGCCGTCAATAGGGTCTTTGTCTCTCACGTTCCGCGTGGCCCGAGGTGGCCGGGCGTGGCAAAAAGGTGACAAGGACTGTCCGGAGACGCAAGTCCTTCCAAGACATACTAAGGAAAGCCGGGCTATGCCGGATTGCCATGCCTTGAGGATTGCCCCCTGTCGTCTGAGACACGGCGGCGCACGCCTCCATTCCAACTGTTGTCGTTGCCGTTGGCCGCAACCCTGACTCACATGCCTCACAAGGGCCGGCAAAGCCCTCCAACCTCTGGGAATCCAAACCAGTCGTTGACAGGAACCCCGGATCGGCGGCAATGTGCGGGGGCGTCCCGGTGACCTGGTCGCTCAAACCATGATGCGCCGCAGACCCTCGGTCCCGCCAAGAACGCGCTTCCCAGTGACGGCGCACCGACCTTGGCCGCTTTCCCATTGCCCGGCGCGCCTCTCCATGAAATTCTCTTGGCGGGGGTGCGACCCCTCGAGCCACTTGTGAATGCAAGAATAGCAGAAGACGACGCCGGTCTGGCAGGCCGTCGGCGTGACTATTTCGTCTCGGCATATCGGGCAGGCCGAGGCGTCCTGCGGTGCCCGGACGACGAATATGGGGAGCATTGAAGGCGTCGCGATTGGAGCGTCTTGGGCAGTGATGTCGGCATCGTGCCCCTCGTCAGACTTGTGCACATTCGTCTCATCGACGCCCTTTTCAAAGGTACATCTGCTCTTGGGGCTCGATAGGACGGGCGGCGGCAAGTCGATGTGTTCGGTGGCCTTTCGTGAGAGCTGCTTGGCAAAGTCGGACTGATGCCACCACTCCAGGAACTTGAGCGCAAATATGCTCATCGGGAGGAGCATGGACAGGCTCGACAGAGCCCTGGACCCGAGTAAGCTGGGAGAAAAGATTGATCGCGGGCCGACGTGTGAAGTGGCCTTTGACTGGCGGGTCAGAGATTCAATGGCCTGATAGTCGGCCCTCGTCATCCTGCGTAGCCTGGTGCTAATCAGCCACATGAAGGGGTTATGGTACTTTGTGCGGTCAAAGAGATAGGCCAAGTTGAAGGCCAGCATGGCGAAGTAGTAGGTGGCATTGACGCTGGGGTAAAGGTTGCGCAGAAACCAGCGGTAGTAGTGTAGGAGTCGGTCGCGGAGGGTCGGGTTGTCGGGCATGCGCGTGTAGGCGGCGCCCAGCAGGGCTCTGGGGGCATTGACCTCGTAGCCCTCGTCCAGTCTCCTCTTGAAGTAGGGGACGGCGACGAGGACGGCGAGATTCTTCCAGACATCGGCCGTCGTCAGCTTGAGCGTGTCGCGCACAAGGTGCGGCGCCGCCAGGCTGGCACGGGGAATCTCTCCCCGCAGGGCCCTTTCGCGCTTGAGGCCGTAAAAGTTTTCGGTAAAGGAGCCGCCGCGGGTGCGCAGGTAGTGGCGCTCGACGAGCAGCATGGACAGCGCGTAGAGCTCATCGAAGGAGTTGAGGATGCGCAGCAGGTATCGCGGGTGGCGCTGGGTGGCGACGGTGAGGAGATAGCGGAGAGTCGGGGGCAGGAGGCTGGTGAGCTGCTGCTCGGAGAGGACCTCGAAAAGGGACGGCTTGCCGTCGTCAAAGGTGCCCCGGAGGGCGGTGACAAACTCCATGCTCGGGCGCTTGGCCTTGTTGATGGTGTTGGGCAGCCCGCGACGGGGCTGGCGGGGGATGGCGGTGGCAGGACGTGGATATCAAGGCGCCGAGGGGTGTTGGGTGCGTCGTTGGGGGCTTCAAAGGGCATCGCCGAGCCTCGCGGTCCAGGGGTCAAAGGCTGGAGTTGGGATGCATCGAGGAGCGAAGTCGGAAGTTTTGCTGTTCCGACGACCCAGTGACGCAGCCGGGACGCGGCCCCACCACGTTCCGGGGCCCGCGCGGTTGCAGTGTGCACAGTGTGTACATCCAGTACCTTGCAGCGAGGAGGGGCCTCGGCATCTCGGAACCTCGGAACCTGGCCCGCCGTGAAACTTCATTGGATACGGATACCTCGGTACTATAGCGTCGTACCTCGACCGGACCTCCCTTCATCCACTCGCAACTACGAATACCCCGTATAAGCCAACACTTGCTCTCATCCCGTCCCTCACAACCCTCGCTTCCTTCCAAGTACCTGAGCAGGCACGCAGCATCGCATCCGTCGGCGTCGCTCTATTCATCTGTACAAGAGAAAGGTCTCGCCTCACCGGCCCGCTCCCCGGACTCTCCGCCTCCCCGCCGGACCATCCTCACGCAACGGCCCTCTCCCCGAGCGACAATGGGCGACGCCTCGGACCCCTTCTCCAGTGGCAGTCCTGACGACAAGATCAATGCCTGGCTTGAGCTGACCAAGAATGACAGCGGCCACCTCAAAG
>JAPEBW010001878.1:0-17807 GCA_027405785.1 Ophiocordyceps robertsii
ACTAAACGACTAAAACGACGTCCGCGCTATCCTTAACTACGTATTTAAGGCCTAGCTTAACTAGTTTATAGCTAGGTTTATAGCAGCGTCTTAAATAACTATAGCTAAAACCCTATCTTACTTCGCACGCGGTCTAGCCCGTGCTATAAAATCCTTTTCTTAGCTTATAGCCGCTATAAGCCTCGAGGACCTATTTAGTCTTGCTTAGCGAACGCTCTTCCCGCTTACCGCCACGCTTAGCCTGGCTATATAGAGGCATATAAGCGCCTTATTATAGTCTATCCGCCGTCCTTCTTTAACTAAGGGAGATAGCGATAACTAGCCTCGCGATATATTCCGCCGCTTAATCTTATAAAAGCCGCTAGTAGTAACCGACACGATCTTTAATAGACCTAGCTTTATAGGCCTATACTCCGGCAACGAGATTATAATAATCGGGAGTTTCCGCTTAGCTATAAACTACGCTAAGTTTTACTTATAAGCCCGCGAAGAGTCTAAACGCGACCTAACTTTAACCTAAGCAATAAAGTTCTTAGGCTTCGATATCCGCCTTATCGGCCGTACCGACTACGCGCTCTATATTCTCGCCCTTAAGGCCCCCTTTATATAGAGGTTCTTCGAGACTATTAAGCACGTTTAGAACCTTAAGAGCGAGGAGTCGGGCACTAAGACTATTAAGGACCTTATTACCCGCTTTTAAGCGGGAATATAAACGTTTAATACCCTAGTGCTTATTATACTTATTAATATTAGCGGGACGGCGCACCTTTACCTTAATACCTTCCCGGTAGCTAGACGCGCGTTAGTTAGCGGAAAGGCGTAGGTAGTAGCGCCGTATAAAAAGGATAATAAGTTAAAAAGCCCGGCGATAAAAAGCGGGGGATAACTACGATAATAGTAGTAAGCAGGATATAATATCTCGCTTATAGGCGGCTTATAGGGCTAGTAGGTAAAACGGGAGACTTAGTAAAGGATTAAAAAGCGGCGTAAGAAGGGTAAGTAAGATAATAATATAAGATAAGGCTTAAATAAAGCTAGTCTTTTATAATATATCCCGCTAAGGAACTTAAGTATACCTTAGCGCGGAGACTCCTTACTACTTAGTAAGGGCCTAAACATATACTTTAAAGGAGAGTCGGAAAAACGTTACTATAAGTTTTAGCTAAACGCGCTAATTACCCCAATAAAGATAAAGCCGCACGACTAAATATAAGGTAAGGATCTACGATAAAGCCGCCTACTAACTATCTTAAGCTACTTAGCTACTATTAGCCGGATAAGCTAATAAAACTATTAAAAAAATAAGGACGGCGTACTATTAATATAGCGTAAAATCGCTACTACGAAGCTATTACCTAGCACCCCCTTTACTTTATCCTTACTTTAAACTAATAAGGACGTTAGCTTTTCTTTCTTACCTAGGGGAGTTATTACGGAATCTAAACGGCTATGCCTAGACTCCTTACTTTACTTTTAAGGAAGCCTTATAAAACCCCGCGACGGGAACGCTTAAAGCATATACTATAAAGGCTCGCTTAAGGAGATACGACGAACATTATTAATCGGACCCCGCTAAGGTTTTTAAGATATAACTACGGATAGTTAAGAGCTTACTTAACTATAGTTTACGATATATCTAACTATAGGAGATACTATAGAAACTATTAAGCGGATTCCGCCGGTATCTTTAAGGGATTTCTAAGGATTTCTATAGGATATCTTAACTATAGTTCGACCCGTTTCTAACTATAAAAGCACCCCGGAAGATATAAGATAAACCTTACCGCGATTTTTAAGGGATATCTAAGGATATTTAAAGGATTTCCCCGATTATAGTTTATAGTGTTTTTAACCGGGCTTATACTTAGTTTATTAAGCGATTTTACGAGGATATCTACGGTTTACTCTATATACTATAAATAGTATAGTTAAAGATCCTTAAAATTAGCTTAAAGAACTAAGTATAAAGTAGCTAGCTATGCCTTAAAGAAATAAATAAGCTTTTTACTATTTCTAAACCCTTATATACGTTTATATACGGTAATTAGTCCGTTATACTAGCCTAACTAGCGGTAATTAGTCCGTAGTACCGGCCCTAACTAGCGGTAATTAGTCCGTAGTACCGGCCCCGACTAGCGGTAATTAGTCCGCGCCCTATCCCCTTATCCTTACGCCGTAGGGCGTAGTAAGATATATTTTTAAGAATTTATTAGTTATAGTTAATATAGTATTAAAGAAGTTCCTTATAAGATCTTTTTATAGGGATTATTCGGCTTAGACTACTAAAAGCTTAGTAATAAAGTCTATCGCTATTATATAGTATAAAACTAATAAGCTTTAGATTAAGATAAGCTACCTTAGCGTCTTACCTTAGTCGGTTTAGTTGCGGTAGTAAGTATTATAGCTATCTACGACCTTATCTACGTATTTACTAAGCTATAAGATTAAGAAGCTTTTAGATAAGTCTTACTATATATAAGTGCGGCTAGTATAAAAGTATTTAGTATAGGTATCTTCGACGATCTCCTTAATATAGGTCTTAAAGATATATAGTTTCTTATATTTATCGTTCTCCGTAAAGTATAGCAACCCCTATAACTAAAGGAATAAGAGTCTAAAGACCCCGTCTTTATTATTAAGCTACGCTATAATTTTTACTTACTATATATCTTTTATATATCTATTGATTATTTTCTAGTAAAGCGGTAATTCGATTAATACTTCCGCGTAAAGGAACACGCAGTCCGTTATCTCGTCTTCTTAAATACGTTTTAATTCCCCTTCTTAGTTTAAGGATACCGGCTTATCGTCTTAGTGCGGTAAACGTAAAAGCGCGTCCGGCATAACGTTTTCGACGCTTAGGATATAGCATACCTTAAGCGGGAATTAGCTTAAGTATTAAAACGTAAGGATTAGCTTATCGTTAGATTTTATATTAATAAAGAATAGGGATTTCTAGTATATAATTCTATAAGTACTTATATAGTCGGTAAGGATAACTACTTTTAGTATTCTTATAGATAGTACTATAATACGTAGCTTATATACTGCTTATACTAAACTAGCTACTTTAAGTTTCGTAGGCTAGTATTAAGGTTCTCCGCCTTAGAAGGCGCGGCTTAAGTAGATAATAAGCTAGACTTTAGTCCGGGCTAGTAGTATCTTTCCGTCTTATTTTATACTTTCTTTTAAGTAAAAAGCTATAGCCGCTACTCCGTATTCTTAGGATATATTAATTTAGATAAATAGTTATTAAGCGGGGTTAAAGTAGTAAATTATTTAAGGCTTAGTAGGTTTCTTAGTTAAAATCGCGAAGGCCTCTTCCTTTTCCGGAGTAGGCTAAAAAGCGGCTTTCGCGGCGTATCGAGCTTATCCTTAGCCCCTTAAGGAGACTCCGTCTTCCCGTCTTACTTAAAGCAGCTCCGTCTTTCGTTTTTATAAGACGTTAACTTCCTTAGCGAAATGCGGGACTATATAGCGTAGCTACTTAGTAAAGCCGATCTATTTCTTAAGCTATTAAAGGTTCTTTAAGAACGCGATATCCTTTTAAGCTTATACGCGTTCGTTTATATTTATTAAGCTAATAGCGTTTACCTTAAATCTAAGGAGCTATATAGATAAGTACGCTAAGAAGGACTTTAGTCCGGATAAAGTAATATTATAGTTATAAAAAGCGCGGAATATAGCTTTTAGATATTAAAGGTATTCTTTAGCCGTGTTAAAGTAAATAATAATATTATCGATATAGGCCGCCGCGTATTCTTAGTGTTTACGGAGGATATTATCGATAAACCTTTAAACGTATATTAAGGAGTTCTTAAAGCCTATAAGTATTATTAGTAATCTTTTTAGCCTATAATAGCTTATAACTATAAACCTTTCTTAGTAGTCTTAATAGACTAAGAACTAATAGAAAAACGATTATACGTTTACCGCATTAATAAACTTTTTTCCTTAAAAGCGTTTAATTATATTGCTTTAAAAGGGCATTAAGTAGGCGTTTAAGGTAATAATAGCGTTAATCCTCTATAAGTCTACGACTACTTGTCCTTTTTCCTTTCCGTTTACCGTCTTCTATACTATAAATACTAGCGCTGCGAATAAGGTTAGCCTATAAACTCGTTTTAATCGGCCTTACGCGGTTAGCTAGCCGAATATTATATCTACTACCTTTTTATCTTTATCGCTTAATAGGTATAATCTTAATACGACTTATTAGTATTGCTATCTTTTTACTAAAGGAATGCGTATATATTCGGATTCGTCTATATATACTACTCCTTTATCCTTTTAAAGGCGGGGAAACGATTAAAGGATATCTTAGACTTTTAATATATATTTTAGGTTTTTAGCATAAATCCGGACGCCCTTATTATTAGTAAGTTCGGGCAGGTCCTTAGTTTAGGCGATTTTAAGTTTATAGTTTATAGTAAGATCCTTTTATAAGAAGTCCTCGGCGGGGTCTATTTTATTCGGATTTTCTATAAAGGCTTCCGCTAAAGGAGCCGTAGCGTTAACCTCTTTATATAGCTAAAACTACTTATTAAGGTCCGTAATTATCCTTACCTTTTAGCCTTAGTAGAGTATTAGTAGTTCCTTAAAATAGTTTATCGCTATAAAGCTCTTATAATCCTATATTATTATCCGGGCGAGCTTAGAGTTATTAAGGAAAAATATTATATTATGCCTTAATAGCGGCGCCCGGACTTATATAGGTAAGGCGTAGCTAAAACTAGCTAAAATCGTTATAGTAACTAAGTAGATTACCCGTCTATATATCGCTAGTCCTCGCCGGACTATCTTAACTTTAGCTTTAATCTCTTTATAAGCCCCGATCTATAAGACTAACGTAAAGTTAATAAGGTCCCCTTAGTAAGGAACTAAAAAGTCTTAGCTAAGTAATATATTAGCCGCTAAGCGTTTTACTATTTAAGCGCCGATCCTTACCTTTACGACTATAAGGCTACTATCTAGCCTTCTTAGTATATAAGCGGTAAATTCCGCTTATCTAATAGTAGCTATCCTTCTTACTCCTTAAATAAGAATTTATTAAAAGGAGTTTATAATTATATCTTAAAAAGTCTTTACTAAGTCGGCTTAAATAAGGCTTCGGTCTACCTTAGTATTTATATAGGCTTTAATACTTATCCTAAGTTTTTTTTTCTATAGACTAATAAGCGTATATAAGTAAATTATAACGGCTTATTAAGGTTTAATAGCTAGATATTAAGGGAAGCCTTAACTATCTAAACGTTTTATAGCTTTCGAATAACTACTTACTATACTAAGCTATATCTTTATATTGTAATATCGCGGTTAAGGTTAAGGGGGTGTTTATTTTTAATATATTAGTAAAGCTTATTTTTTAAGGGGAATACTTCGCCGCAAAATCCGCATACTTTATCGGCCTCTTATACTAAGTTTGCTATAATATAGATTATAGTTTCCTTTAAGCTCTTATCGGTATTTAACTAAGCTTTTTTTATATCGTACTCTTTATCCTTTAAATAGTTATCGGTCTTTACTATAGTACCTTCTTTAGTTACGGGGTATGCCCGTTTTAGCTTTAGTATTAGTAAGTATATAGTCTTAAAGGTCCTTTCTCTTTTTAGCTAAAGGACCTTAACTTATATTCTTAGCTATTTAAGCGGGTTTCTTCCTTAACTTAATAAGCGCTATAAAGTTTAAGGTATATCCGCCTTTATTAAGCAGTCTAAAAACGTAACCCTTAGTCTTAGCAAGCTTTTAATAAATAGCCAGGGCGTCTTAAACTATCCTTTAAGTATATATAAAGTATAGCTAGTCGGCCTTTACCTTTTTATAAGTTAAACTTATTTCTTTCGCCTTAATAAGTACTTTTAAGATCCTTAAGTATATTTAACTTATAGCTAAAGAAGAATTTCCTCGTATTTATTAATCTATTTATTAATATCCTTATTTCTTACTAAGCGTTATAAGGATTCTTATAAGTAGATATCTAGCTTTTAATAGATTATTATAGTTAGGTAGTCCGGCTAGTAAAGCGCGGCCTTAGCTTTATATTATAAGCATAATATTTAAGACTTAAAGTCGGATCTTATTACTATATCTTTAATAGTAAAATGCTTTTTATTAAGTGCTTATATCGCTATATTTAAGCGGATTTTAAACCGTTTTTATAAGGCGGATATTTATCGGCCTAGTTTAACGCCGGGCTCGCTAAGTTCTTCTTATTATAGTTTTAAGAGGTCCCCGAAATACTATTCCGCTATACTTCCTTAAAAGAAGGAGGGTAGTTAAATAACTAATTCGTCCGCGTAGGCCTTGCCTTTACTAGCGTTTCGGCGGATAAAGTTAATAAAACGGTTAACTCCTTAGAATATACTAGCTTTATTATCTTCTTAGACTTCGTTAAAGGATACTTTTAAAGGTCTTAATAGGTTAAATCTCCTTATATCTTTAGCTTATAGTTAAGGTTTTTCCTAGGGCTTAATAAGCGCGTCTTCTTTTCTTAGTACTTAAAGGAGACTAAGGAATTATTCGTTTAATATTACTACTATTCTTACTAAGGGGCTTAAAGCTATACTTAGTCTTAGTATCTATACGCTTAGTATAGATAGGTTTAGCCCGCTAAGGGTATCGCTTACCGTATCCTTATCGCTTATTATTAAGGTCTTAGTCTTAATACTCTCGCTAAGCGCTTAACCCTCCGTTTTATATACGTCCCGGAATCTAATACGCCGTAAGGCCCTTAGTATAAGAAGCTCGTTTTTATTAATCGAGAGTCCTAAAAATGCCTTAATTAGCGCGGCTATAATAAATAAGGCTAAATAGTAATACTAAATTAAGAAACTACTAAGTATCCTTTAAGGCGGATTTCCGGTTAAGGCCTTTAAGCTAAACTTTATTAATAGTACGCGGTAAAAATCTCCGCTAAGTTTATCGTCTTAAGGAAAGAGTAACTTTATTATAAGCTCGATCCGGAGGGTATTTAGCGGGTAGGGAGCCGGATAGTTTTAAGGTTAGCTTATCCTTACTTTTTTTATCTAAAGGATAATCGATCTATTTAAGTAATACCGAATTTAGTTTACTTAGTTATATAGATTTTATCGTTTTATAGTTTATCCTTTATTAGTATTTTAAAAGCGGATTGCCTTTTAAAGGGTAGTAGTCTTAGCTTAGTTAAGCGGGACTTATTTTATATCCTATCTAGCTTTATAGGCTATCGCGGTATAGTACCTTAAAAAGGGGTAAAGGAGATTATTAAACTAATATACTTAGTAAGCCGCGGCCTCTTTTGCTTTTATAGCCTACTTATCTTAAAGTTTTATTATAAGCGCGTTAAGGAAGAGGTGCTTATTATTAAGGTTAGACTTAAAGGCTAATAAGAGCTTCTTACTAAAGAAAATGTCGTTTAGCATTTAACTTCTTATAAGATAAGTACTTAATCGTGCGATATAGTCGCTTTTAGCTTAGCGGATATTTAAAGGATTTCCGTTTAGATAAGTAAGAATTACTACTATTTACTACGCCTTATAGCGTAAGGATAAAGGGATAAGGCGCGGACTAATTACCGCTAGTCGGGGCCGGTACTGCGAACTAATTACTATTAGTTAAGGCTAGTACTACGGACTAATTACCGCTAGTCGGGGCCGGTATTATAGACTAATTACCGCCGGTTAGGCCGGTATAACAGACTAATTACTATATATAAACGTATATAAGGGTTTAAAAATAGTAAAAAGCTTATTTATTTCTTAAAAGCATAGCTAGCTACTTTATACTTAGTTCTTTAAGCTAATTTTAAGGATTTCTAACTATACTATCTATAGTATGTAAAGTAAACCGTAAATATCCTTATAAAATCGCTTAATAAACTAAGTATAAGCTTAGTTAAAAACATTATAAACTATAGTTAAGGAAATCCCTTAAATATCCTTAGATATCCCTTAAAAATCGCGGTAAGGTTTATCTTATATCTTCCGGGGTGCTTCCGTAGTTAAAAACGGGTTAAACTATAGTTAAGATATCCCGCGGAAATCCTTAAAAATCCCTTAAAGATACTAGCGGAATCCGCTTAATAGTTTCTATAGTATCTCTTATAGTTAAATATATTATAAACTATAATTAGGTAGGCTCTTAACTATCTATAGTTATATCCCGGAAACCTTAGTAAGGTCCGATTAGTAATATTTATCGTATCTCCTCGAGCGAGCTTTTATAGTGTGTGCTCCGGGCGTTCCCGTCGCGGGGTTCCGTAAGGCTTCTTTAAAAGTAGAGTAAGGAGTCTAGGCGTGGCCGTTTAGATTCCGTAATAGTAGACTTATAAGTCTATATAGAAATAGGCTCCCCTTAAGCGCGCGTAATAATATAAGCGTATATAGCTTTTAGCTACTAGCTTAATAAACTAAGGAGGTCTTATTTTATAAATAATAAGAACGTTATTATCTTTCCTTTTAAGGCGGCAATTATTATAAAACGTAAGATATAAGCATACCGGTTACTTATATATTAGTATATAAAATATAAGTATATAAACGATAATTAATATCTTAACCCTTAAATAAGGCTAGGGCGAAACCTTTTAGTAGTATAGTATTATCGTTTTATTTTTATATAGCACTTAGTATATCTTTTTTAAAGTTTTGCTAGTTTACGATTTATAATATAATAACCTTTACTAAGGTATAGCTAAACTTAATCGCTAAGCTTAAATTTTAACGGGCAGTGTTTTTTATTATATTTATCCTTTATAGCGGCTTAAGTATAAGCAATAGCTAACTTAGCTTTTTTTTATAAGACTTCTTAGTTTTATAAATATTAGTAGTCGTTAAAAAACTAAAGCTTATTACTTATTCTTATTTTTATAATAAGCTTGCTTAAAGCTATATAAATTATTAAAGAGAAGGAATTATTAATGCTAAACTAAAAGGCTATTAGTATATAAGTTTAGTATAAGTCTAAGAAATTAGCGGTAAAGAATTCTAGCGCGATTTTTTTAGTTTAATTTCGCTTTTTTTATAGGCCGTTAGTATTATAAAATCTAAACAGCTACGCTTAGACTCCTAACTTTACTCTTAAGGAGCCTTATAAAACCCCGCGGTGCGAACGCTTTAAGCACGCGCTTTAAAGGCTTGCTTAAGGAGATATAATAAATATTATTAATTCGACCCCGCTAAGGTTTCTAAGATATAACTATAAATACTTAAGAGCTTATCTAACTATAGTTTATAATATTTTTAACTATAAAAAATATAATAAAAACTATTAAACGGATTTTACTAGTATTTATAAAGAATATTTAAGGATTTCTACTAAATATCTTTATTATAGTTTAGCCCGCTTTTTACTATAAATACACCTTAAAAATATAAGATAGACTTTACTATAAGTTTTAAGGGATATTTAAGAATATTTAAAGGATTTCCTTAATTATAGTTTATAGTAATATTAACTAAGCTTATACTTAGTTTATAAAGTAATTTTAAAAGGATATTTATAGTTTATCTATATATTAATAATAAATAATAAGATAGTATAATTAAAGGTGTTTAAAAATAGCTTAAAGAACTAAGTATAAAGTAGCTAGCTATACTTAAAAGAAAAGATAAGCTTTTTATTATTTATAAACTCTTATATATGTTTATATATAGTAAATAGCCTATAATACTAGCTTAATTAGCGGGAATTAGTTTATAATACTAGCCTTAACTAGCGGTAATTAGTCCGCACTTTATCTTTTTATTTATTTTAGAATTTAAACGGCTACGCTTAAACTCCTTACTTTACTCTTAAAGAGCCTTATAAATCCCCGCGATAAAAACGCTTAAAGCACGTAATATAAAGGCTCGCTTAAGGAGATACGATAAATATTATTAGTTAAACCCCGCTAAGGGTTTTAAGATATAACTATAAAGGCTTAAGAGCTTACTTAATTATAGTTTATTATGTTTTTTATTATTAAAGATACTATAAAAACTACTAAGCGGATTTTACTAGTATTTTTAAAGGATATTTAAGGATTTCCGCAGGATATCTTAATTATAGTTCGACTCGTTTTTAACTATAAAAGCACCTTAGAAGATATAAGATAAACTTTACCGTAATTTTTAAGGGATATCTAAGGATATTTAAAGGATTTCCCTAACTATAGTTTATAGTATTTTTAACTAAGCTTATACTTAGTTTATTAAGTAATTTTAAAAAGATATTTATAGTTTATTTACGTACTAATAATAAATAAAAGGATAGTATAGTTAAAGATCTTTAAAATTAACTTAAAGAACTAAGTATAAAGTAGCTAGCTATACCTTAAAGAATAAATAAGCTTTTTATTTTTTCTTAATACTTATATACGCTTATATATAGTAATTAGTTTATTATACTAGCTTAACTAATAGTAATTAATTTATAATACTAGCCTTAACTTGTTAAAGGTTAGAGCAGCAGCGAAATTGTATAGTAATCAGGAGATCACGTAATGTTACGTGATAGGGAAGTCGATGTTATATAAGGCAGGATTTTGGCTGGAATTGATTAATAAAGAATTAAGTGCGTGAGTGTTTGTAGAATCCCTAGCTATTTAGTGGCGGGAGATTCGCCTTTTATAGATAAATATGAGGGAACGGAGTAACATATCCAGACCGGCCTTCGGGCGGTCTTAAAGCCCGAGGAATGTTGATTTTAAAGCATTTTACCCCGTAGCTAGATATCCCTTCCTTATGCGGCAATTCGTGTTTAAAGTTAGTTAAGGTTAGTGCGGATCTTTGTTTTATCTAGCCACCCTAACCTCCTTAGTTCCGTATATAACGTTATAGATATCGTATAAAGATGTAAGGACTTAGAAAATAACGAGCCGAAGCTAGGCTATTTAATACGGGTTTTTGTATAATTTATACACCCCCCTATGCTTAGCTAATTAGGTAAGGATTAAATAGCTAATTTATTAAAGTAGTAAAATCACTCTCTTATATAACTAATAGTAATAAGTTTATAGTACTAGCTTTAATAAATAGTAATTAGTCCGTGCCTTATCCCCTTATTCTTTTATTATAAGGTATAGTAAATAGTAGTAATTCTTACTTATTTAAACGGAAATCCCTTAAATATATAATAAGCTAAAAGCGATTATATCGCATAATTAAGTACTTATCTTATAAAAGGTAAAATATTAAACAATATTTTCTTTAGTAAAAAGCTCTTCTTAGCGTTAAAGTCTTACTTTAATAATAAGCACATTTTCCTTAATACGCTTATAATAAAACTTAAAGATAAATAAGCTATAAAAGCGAAAAAGGCCGCGGCTTACTAAGTATACTAGTTTAATAATCTCCTTTACCTTTTTTTAAAGTACTATACTATAATAGCTTATAAAGCTAAATAAGATATAAAATAAGTCCCGCTTAGCTAAGCTAAAACTACTACTTTTTAACAAACAATCCGCTTTTAAAATACTAATAAAAGATAAACTATAAAATAATAAAACTTATATAATTAAGTAAACTAAATTTAATATTACTTAAACGGATTAATTATCCTTTAAATAAAAAAAGCAAGGATAAGCTAACCTTAAAACTATCCGGCTCCTTATTTATTAAATACCTTTTAAATTAAGCTTATAATAAAGTTACTTTTTCTTTAAGATAATAAGCTTAGCGGATATTTTTACTACGTACTATTAATATAGTTTAGTTTAAGAGCCTTAACTAAAAATCTACTTTAAAGGATACTTAATAGTTTCTTAGTTTAATATTACTATTTAGCCCTATTTACTATAGCTATACTAATTAAAACATTTTCGGGACTTTTAATTAATAAACACGAACCTCTTATACTAAGGGCCTTATAGTTTACCGGATTCCGGGATACGTATAAAACAGAAGGTTAAGCGCTTAATAAAAGTATTAAGACTTAGACCTTAATAATAAGCAATAAGAACGTAGTAAGCAATACCCTTAGCGGGCTAAACCTATTTATACTTAGCGCGTAGATACTAAGATTAAGTATAGCCTTAAGCCCCTTAATAAGAATAGTAGTAATATTAAATAAATAATCTTTTAGTCTCTTTTAAGTATTAAGAAAAAGAAACGCGCTTATTAAGCCTAAAGAAAATCCTTAACTATAAGCTAAGGATATAAGGAGATTGAACTTATTAAGACTTTTTAAAGTATCCTTTAATAAAGTTTTAAAAGATAATAAAGCTAATATATTTTAAGGAGTAAACCGTTTTATTAACTTTATCCGCTAAAATACTAATAAAGATAAGGCCTATATAGATAAATTAGCTATTTAATTGCCCTCCTTTTTTTAAAAAAGTATAGCGGAATAGTATTTTAATAACCTCTCGAAACTATAATAAAAAGAGCTTAGCGAGCTAAGCGTTAATTTAAGCTAATAGATCTCCGCCTTATAAAAATAGTTTAAAACCCGCTTAAATATAGCGATATAAGCACTTAATAAAAAGCACTTTATTATTAAAGATATAGTAATAAGATCCGACTTTAAGTCTTAAATATCGCGCTTATAATAAAAAGCTAAGGCTATGCTTTACTAGCTTAACTACTTAACTATAGTAATTTACTAAAAGCTAAACGTTTATTTATAAAAATCCTTATAACGTTTAGTAAGAAATAAAGATATTAATAAATAGATTAACGAATATAAAGAAATACTTCCTTAATTATAAGTTAAATATACTTAAGGATCTTAAAAGTACTTATTAGCGTAAAAGAAATAAGTCTAACTTATAAAAAAGTAAAAGCTAATTAGCTATACTTTATATATACTTAAAGAATAGTTTAAAACGCCTTAGCTATTTATTAAGGGCTTATTAAGGCCGCGGGTTATATTCTTAAACCGCTTAATAAAGGCGGATATACTATAAGCTTTATAGCGCTTGCTAAGTAAAGGGAGAAACCCGTTTAAATAGCTAAAAATATAAGCTAAGGTCCTCTAGCCTTAAAAAAAGAACTTTCGGGACTATATACTTATTAATACTAAAGCTAAAGCGGGTATACCTTATAATTAAGGAAAGAACGATAATAAAGATTTATAACTATTTAAAGAATAACGAGTATAATATAAAAAGAGCTTAATTAAATACTAGTAAAAGCTTAAAGGAAACCCCAATTTATACTATAGTAAACTTAGTTTA
Organism: Ophiocordyceps robertsii; assembly: GCA_027405785.1. NCBI lineage: Eukaryota > Fungi > Ascomycota > Sordariomycetes > Hypocreales > Ophiocordycipitaceae > Ophiocordyceps > Ophiocordyceps robertsii. The sequence continues at coordinate 13,133 of JAPEBW010001878.1, forward strand.
AGAGTTTAATAAAGTATATAGATATTATAGCGAAGCATTCCCCTTAAAGAATAAGCTTTATTAATATATTAAAGATAAATACGCCCTTAACCTTAACTAAGATATTACTATTTAAGGACGTAGCTTAATATAGTAAGTAGTTATTTAAAAGCTATAAAGCGTTTAAATAGTTAAGGCTTCCCTTAACGTTTAGCTATTAAACTTTAATAAGCTATTATAATTTACCTATATACGCTTATTAGTTTATAGAAAAGAAAGGCCTAGGATAGGTATTAAAGCCTATATAAATACTAGGGCAGACCGGAGCTTTATTTAAGCTAACTTAGTAAAGACCTTTTAAGATATAACTATAAACTCCTCTTAATAAATTCTTATTTAAGGAGTAAGAAAGATAGCTATTATTAAATAAGCAGAATTTACTATATATATACTAAAACGGCTAAATAGTAGCTTAATAGTTATAAAAGTAAAGATCGGCGCTAAAATAGTAAAACGCTTAGCAGCTAATATATTACTTAATTAAGACTTTTAAGTTCCTTATTAAAAAGACCTTATTAACTTTATATTAATCTTATAAATCGGGGCTTATAAAGAGATTAAAGCTAAAGTTAAAATAGTTTAGCTAAGACTAGCGATATATAAATAGGTAATTTACTTAGTTACTATAATTATTTTAGCGAGCTTTAGCTATACCTTACTTATATAAGTCCGGGGGCCGCTATTAAGGCGTAATATAATGTTTTTCCTTCACGACCTTAAGCTTGTTTAAACGATAATATAAGATTATAAAAGCTTTATAGCGATAAACTATTTTAAGGAACTACTAGTACTCCGCTAAGGCTAAAAAGTAAGGATAATTATAGACCTTAATAAGTAGTTCTAGCTATATAAAGAGGTTAATGCTACTACTCCCTTAGTAAAAGCCCTTATAGAAAATCTAAATAGGATAAACCCCGCTAAGGACCTTTTATAAAAAGATCTTATAGTAATCTATAAGCTTAAAATCGGCTAAACTAAGGACTTACCCGAATTTATACTTAATAAGGGCGTTTAAATCTATACTAAGGACTTAAAATACGCATTAAAAGTTTAAGATATCCTTTAATCGTTTCCCCGCGTTTAAAGGAATAAAGGAGTAGTATATATAAATAAATCCTAATATATACGTATTCCTTTAATAAAAAGATAGTAATACTAATAAGTAGTATTAAAATTATACTTATTAAGCGATAAGAAGAAGAAGGTAGTAAATATAATATTTAGCTAGCTAACCGCGAAAGACTAATTAAAACGAGTTTATAAGCTAACTCTGTTTATAGCGCTAGTATTTATAGTATAAAAAACGGTAAACGGAAAGAAAAAAGGATAAGTAGTTATAAACTTATAGGGGATTAATGCTATTACTACCTTAAACGCTTACTTAATGCCCTTTTAAAGCGATATAATTAAACGCCTTTAAGGAAAGAAGATTATTAATATAGTAAACGTATAATCGTTTTTTTATTAGTTTTTAGTTTACTAAAACTATTAAAAAAGGTTTATAGTTATAAGCTATTATAAGCTAAAAAGATTATTAGTAATACTTATAAGCTTTAAGAACTCCTTAAAATACGTTTAAAAGTTTATTAATAACGTCTTTTATAAATACTAAGAATACATAGCGGCCTATATTAACGATATTATTATTTACTTTAATATAGCTAAAGAATAACTTTAATATTTAAAGGCTATATTTCGCGCTTTTTATAACTATAATATTACCTTATTTAAACTAAAGTTATTTTTAATATACCCGTTTATATAGCTCCTTAGATTTAAAGTAAACGCTATTAGCTTAATAAATATAAATAAATACATATAAGCTTTAAGGGATATCGTATTTTTAAAGAACCTTTAATAGCTTAAGAAATAAATTAGCCTTACTAAGTATTACGGAATCTAAACGGCCACGCCCGGACTCCTTACTTTACTCTTAAGGAAGCCTTACGGAACCCCGCGACGGGAACGCTTAAAGCACGCACTATAAAGGCTCGCCCGAGGAGATACGACGAATATTACCGGTTAGACCCTGCTAAGGTTTCCGGGATATAACTATAGATAGTTAAGAGCCTACCCGACTATAGTTTATAACGTATCTAATTATAGGAGATACCGTAAAAACTATTAAGCGGATTCTGCTAGTATTTTTAAGGGATTTTTAAGGATTTCCGCGGGATATCTTAATTATAGTTTAACACGTTTTTAACTATAAAAGCACCTTAAAAGATATAGGATAAACCTTACCGCAATTTTTAAGGGATATCTAAGAATATTTAAGGGATTTCCCCGATTATAGTCTATAATGTTTTTAACTAAGCTTATACTTAGTTTATTAAGCGATTTTATAAGGATATCTATAGTTTACTTTACATACTATAGATAGTATAGTTAAAGATTATTAAAATTAGCTTAAAGAACTAAGTATAAAGTAGCTAGCTATACTTTTAAGAAATAGATAAGCTTTTTATTATTTTTAAACCCCTATATATATTTATATATAATAATTAGTCCGTTATACTAGCTTAACTAGTAATAATTAGTCCGTAGTACTAGCCTTAACTAGCGGTAATTAGTTTATAATACCGGCCTTAACTAGCGGTAATTAGTCCGCGCCTTATCCCCTTATCCTTATGCTATAAGGCGTAGTAAATAGTAGTAATTCTTACCTATTTAAACGGAAATCCCTTAAATATCCGCTAAGCTAAGAGCGACTATATCATATAATTAAGTACTTATCTTATAAGAAGTTAAATACTAAACGATATTTTCTTCGGTAAGAAGCTCTTATTAGCCTTTAAGTCTAACCTTAATAATAAGCACCTTTTCCTTAACGCGCTCGTAATAAAACTTTAAGATAAGTAGGCTATAAAAGCGGAAGAGGCCGTAGCTTACTAAGCATACCGGTTTAATAATCTCTTTTACCCCTTTTTAAGGTACTATACCGTAATAGCCTATAAAGCTAAATAGGATATAAAACGAGTCCCGCTTAGCTAAGCTAAGACTACTACTCTTTAAAAGGCAATCCGCTTTTAAAATACTAATAAAGGATAGACTATAAAACGATAAAATCTATATAACTAAGTAAACTAAATTCGGTATTACCCGGATAGATCGATTATCCTTTAAATAAAAGAAGTAAGGATAAGCTAACCTTAAAACTATCCGGCTCCCCGCTTGCTAAATACCCTCCGGATTAAGCTTATAATAAAGTTACTCTTTCCTTAAAACGATAAGCTTAGCGGATATTTCTACTGCGTACTGCTAATAAAGTTTAGCTTAAGGGCCTTAACTTAGGAGTTTCCGCCTAGCTATAAACTACGCTAAGTTTTACTTATAGGCCTGCGAAGAGTCTAAACGCAACTTAACTTTAACCTAAGTAATAAAGTTCTTAGGCTTCGATATCTACTTTATCGGCCGTACTAACTACGCGCTTTATATTCTCGCCCTTAAGGCCCCCTTTATATAAAGGTTCTTCGAGACTATTAAGCACGTTTAAAACCTTAAAAGCGAGGAGTTAGGTACTAAGACTATTAAGGACCTCGTTACCTGCTTTTAAGCGGGAATATAAACGTTCGATACCCCGGTGTTTACTATACCTATTAATATTAGCGGGACGGCGTACCCTTACCTTAATACCTTCTTAGTAGCTAAACGCGCGTTAGTCGGCGGAAAGGCGTAGGTAGTAGCGCTATATAAAAAGGATAATAAGTCGGAAAGCCCGGTAATAAAGAGCGGGGGATAACTATAATAACGGTAGTAAGTAAAATATAATATCTCGCTTATAAGCGGCTTATAAAGCTAGTAAGTAAAATAGGAGACTTAGCGGAGGATTAAAAAACGGCGTAAGAAAGGTAAGTAAGATAATAATACGAGATAAGGCTTAAATAAAGCTAGTCTCTTATAATATATCCCGCCGGGGAACTTAAGTATACCTTAGCGCGGAGACTCCTTACTACTTAATAAAGGCCCGAATATACGCCTTAAAGGAAAGTCGGAAAAACATTACTATAAGTTTTAGCTAGACGCGCTAATTACTTTAATAAAGATAAAGCCGCATAACTAAATATAAAGTAAGGATCTATATTAAAGCCGCTTATTAACTATCTTAAGCTACCTAGCTACTATTAGCCGGATAGGCTAATAAAACTATTAAAAGAATAAAGATAGTATACTATTAATATAGCGTAAAATCGCTACTATAAAGCTATTACCTAGCACCGCCTTTACTTTATCCTTACTTTAAACTAATAAAGACGTTAGCTTTTCTTTCTTACTTAAAGGAGTTATTACGGAATCTAAATAGCTACGCTTAAACTCTTTACTTTACTCTTAAGGAAGCCTTATAAAACCCCGCAACGGGAACGCTTAAAGCATATACTATAAAGGCTCGCTTAAGGAGATACGACGAATATTACTAGTTAAATCCCGCTAAGGTTTCCGGGATATAACTACGGATAGTTAAGAGCTTACTTAACTATAGTTTACGATATATCTAACTATAAGAGATACCGTAGAAACTATTAAGCGGATTCCGCCGGTATCTTTAAGGGATTTCTAAGGATTTCCGCGGGATATCTTAACTATAGTTCGACCCGTTTTTAACTACGGAAGCACCTTAGAAAATATAGGATAAACC
>JAPEBW010001879.1:0-17806 GCA_027405785.1 Ophiocordyceps robertsii
GCTTAAAAAGTAGTTTAATAACCTTAGAAGTTATACGGGGTATAGGTTATAGCTTAATATATAAAAGTATGTAAAAGTATATAAAAGCATATAAAAGGGGAACCTTTTAGTAGCCTTAGAAAAGTATAAAAGGAGGTCTTTACTCCTCTTTCTCTTAACTCCTTTCCTTTCTTTCTTACTTTTTCTTTAGCTAGTTTTAATATAAGAAATCCGTATAATAAGATACTCTTACTTTATTCGGTTTAGTAGCTTATACTAAGTCTTCTTCTCCCTTTCCGGCTAGTAAATTTAAATTAAATAAATTATACGAAGCTACTTAGCGTATAAAAAACGCTAGAGGTTCCGTAATAGTTTCCGACTTTCCTTTAAGCGCGCGTTTAAGTACTTATTAAGTAGTAAGGAGTTTTTATACTAAGGAATATTTATTTTTATAGCGGGATATATTATAAGAAACTAGCTTTAATTAGGCCTTAATCTATATTATTATCTTACTTACTCTTTATACTGTTTTTAATCCTTTATTCTGTTTCTTATACTACTTACTAGCTTTATACGCCTCTTATAAGTAAGATATTATACTTTACTTATTGCCGCTATAATAGCTATCCCCCGCTTTTTATTATTAAGCTTTCCGACTTATTACCCCTTTTTACGCGGCGCTATTACTTATACCTTTCCGCTAACTAATATATATTTAGCTGCTAAGAAAGTATTAAGGTAAAAATAAGCCGTCCCGCTAATATTAATAAGTATAGTTAATATTAAAGTATTAAATATTTTTATTCCCGCTTAAAGGCAAGTAATAAGGTCCTTAATAGCCTTAATATTTAACTCCTTACTCTTAAGCTTTTAAATGTCTTTAGTAGTCTTAAAAACCCTTTTTATAAAAAGGGCCTTAAAAGTAAAAATATAAAACGTATAGTTAGTACAGCTAATAAAACGGATATCGAAGCTTAGGAATTTTATTACTTAAGTTAAAGTTAAGTTATGTTTAAACTCTTTATAGGCTTATAAGTAAAGTTTAGCGTAGTTTAAAGCTAAGCGGAAACTCTTAATAATTATAATCTTATTGCTAAAGTATAGGCCTATAAAGCTAGGCTTATTAAGTATTATATTAATTACTATTAGCGGCTTTTATAAGATTAAGCGGCGGAATATATTATAAAGCTAGTTATTACTATCTTTTTTAGTTTAAGAGGGATAGCGGATAAACTATAATAAAGCTTTTATATACCTTTATATAGCTAAGCTAAGCATAGCGGTAAGGGGAAAGAGTATTTCCTAAGCGGGACTAAAGAAGTCTTTAAAGCTTATAGCGGCTATAAGCTAAGAGAGGGATTTTATAGCGCGGGCTAGACTATATATAAAGTAAGATAGGGTTTAAGCTATAATAGCTTAAAACGCCGCTATAAACTTAGTAATAAACTAGTTAAGCTAAGACTTAAATATATAATTAAAGATAGCGCGGATATTGTTTTAGTTATTTAGCTAAAGCGGGTTCTTACTAGCTATAATAGCTACTATAAATCTAAAGACTATAGTAAGGTTAGCTAACTTTAAGGCGTTAAGTACTAACTAGTTATTCCGCTAATAAAGATTTCCGGTATTACTTTAAAAAGAATATAAGCGGCGGGGGCTTTTAAATAATAAAGGCTAAGTAAGAGGTAGAGCTAAGTTACCGCGAAACTAGCTATTTAACCTATATAATAATATAAGGCTAAGGGGTAAGTCGTTTAAGTTACGAATTTAAAAAGGGTAGTATAAGCTGTTTTTTATAGTATAAGAATTTAAGTTAAATCTATTAGCTTAAGCATAGCTATAAAAAGCGGCGTAGGTTTATATAAAAGCTTAAATTTAAAGGTTTTAAATTTTATTAAAAGACTTATTACTATAAAAAATAGCCGCTTTATTCTTATAAAGCTTAAGTACCTCCTTATATTCTTTATATTAAAAGTATAAAGGCTTATAAAAAGGCGGGCTAAAAAAGTAGTTATAAAATAGCTAGTCTTAGCTATAAAAGATATTAAACGATAAAAGGACTTAAAATAAAAGTATAAAGATTATAAGCTTAAAGTAAAAAAGGTTATATATATAAAAGTAAGTAAAGTATAGCGGGCTAAGGCTAGCGGTATAAGAAAATATAGTAATAAGAAAAATAAGGAAAAGAAGAGAAAGTAAGTAATAAAAAGAATTTAAATAAGTATACTATAAGGCTAAAAAGGCCTTATTACTTAAAGTAAATAGCGGTATATTATTATTAAAACAATTAATTACTTTAAGCATAGTAAGTTATAGTTTTTTATAACTTATAATAAACTTTAAGTTTTATACTTAAGCTTAACCGCTTAATTCTCTTAGTTAAAGAGTTTTATATTAAGTTATAAAGGCTATATATTATACTTTTATCTAAACTACTTAAGTAGCTAACTTTTTTATACTTTCTTAAAAGCTTTTATAATTTTTAGTAAAAGGACCGCTTTTTTATTTACTTATACGTTATAGCTACTTAGCTAGCCTTTTTAAGCTATAAAAAACTCTTTTTTTAGTTTCCCGCTATTTTTCTTTATTATACGGCTTTTTAAAAATCGTTTTACTTCTTACTTATTTAAGTAAAGTATCCCTTTATCTTAAACTAAGCTTAAGTATATAGCTAGCTTATTTACTAAGCGTAGTTAAACTATTAAGACGACTAAATAGATATTAAAGGACCTTTTTATATTTTATTAATATATAAGCTATCTTACTTTATCTATAACTTTAAATAGCTTAATACGTCTTTCTTAAAGTTTTGCTAGTTTACTATTTATAATATAGTAACCTTTATTAAGCTATAGCTAAACTTAATCGCTAAGCTTAAATTTTAGCGGGTAGTATTTCTTATTATATTTATCCTTTATAGTAGCTTAAGTATAAGGAATAGCTAACTTAGCTTTTTATTTTAAGACCTTTTAATCTTATACGTATAAGTAGTCTTTAAAAAGCTAAAAGCCGTTATTTATTTTAATTTTTATAATAAGCTTACTAAAGGCTATTTAGATTACTAAGAAAAAGGAATTATTAAAGCTAAACTAAAAGACGATTAGTATATTACTTTAGTATAAGTTTCGGAAATAAGCGGTAAAGAGTTATAGCGCGATTTCTATAGTTTATTTTCGCCTTTTTAATAGGCCGTTACTATAAAGGTACTAAGTAGTAAATATAAAAAGCTTTAATTTAAAGGCTTATTATAAAGTCCGCTAAAATACTAAAGTAAACTTTACGTCTTAGTTAAAGATTATCTCTTTTAAAATCTTTTAATTAGCGTAAAGTAGCTTAATATAAAACGCTTATACTTAGTTTTCCGCTATAAACTAGTTATTGCTTTAAATAAGAAGATATATCTTTAAGAATTTGTTAGTTATAGTTAGTAAAGTATTAAAAAGGTTTATTATAAGATCTTTTTATAAAGGTTATTTAGCTTAAACTATTAAGAGCCTAGTAATAAAGTTTATCGCTATTATATAATATAAAACTTATAAGCTTTAAATTAAGATAAGGTACTTTATCGTCTTACTTTAATTAGTTTAATTATAATAATAAGCATTATAGCCGTTTATAACTTTATTTATATATTTACTAAGCTATAGGATTAAGAAGCTTTTAAATAGATCTTATTATATTTAAGTATAGCTAGTATAAAAATATTAAGTATAGGCGTTTTAAACAATTTCTTTAATATAAGTTTTAAGGATATATAGTTTTTAGCGTTTATCGTTCTTTATAAAATAAAGCAACCCTTACTATTAAAGGAATAAGAGTTTAAGAATACTATCTTTATCGCTAAGCTATATAACAATCTTTACTTACTATATATCCTTTATATATCTATTAATTATTCTTTAGCAGAGCGGTAATTTAATTAATACCTTTATATAAAGGAATATATAGTTTATTATCTTATTTTCTTAAATATATTTTAATTCCTCTTTTTAGTTTAAGGATACTAGCTTATTATTTTAGTATAGTTAATATAAAAGAGCGTTTAGCACGATACCTTTAACGCTTAGGATATAATATACCTTAAGCAGGAATTAGCTTAAGTATTAAAAAGCAAGGACTAGCTACTTATTAGATTTTATATTAATATAAAATAAGGATATTTAATATACGATTTTATAAGTACTTATATAGTTAGTAAAAACAATTACTTATAGCGTTTTTATAAATAGTATTATAGTATATAACTTATAAACTACTTATATTAAACTAGCTACTTTAAGCTTTATAAGCTAGTATTAAAGCTTTCCGCTTTTAAGAGCGCGGCTTAAGTAAATAATAAGCTAGACTTTAGTTTAAGCTAATAGTGTCTTTTTATCTTATTCCGTGCTTTCTTTAAAGTAAAATTCTATAGCCGCTACTTTATATTCTTAAGATATATCGATTTAATTAAATAGTTATTAAGCGGGGTTAAAGTAGTAAATCGTTTAAAGCTTAGTAAGTTTTTTAATTAGATTTACAAAGGCCTCTTTTTTTAAAGTCAGCTTAAAAGCGGCTTTTATATTATATCGTGCCTATTTTTAGCCCCTTAAAGGGACTCCTACTTCCTATCTTACTTAAAGTAGCTTTAGTTTTTATCTTTATAAAACGTTAACTTCTTTAGCAAAATACGGAACTATATAGCGTAGCTACTTAGTAAAGCTAATCTATTTCTTAAGCTATTAAAGGTTCTTTAAGAACGCAATATTTTTTAAGGCTTATATATATTCTTTTATATTTATTAAGCTAATAGCATTTACATTAAATTTAAGGAGCTATATAAATAAGTACGCTAAAAAGGACTTTAGTTTAGATAAAGTAATATTATAATCGTAAAAAGCGTAAAATACTACCTTTAAGTATTAAAGGTATGTTTCGGCTATATTAAAGTAAATAAAAATATTATTAATATAAGCCGCTATATATTCTTAATATTTATAAAAGACGTTATTAATAAATCTTTAAATATATACTAAGGAGTTCTTAAAGCTTATAAGTATTATTAATAATCTATTTAGCCCGTAATAGCTTATAACTATAAAACCTTTATAGTAGTTTTAGTAAACTAAGAACTAGTAAAATAATAATTATATATTTACTATATTAATAAATTTCTTTTTTTAAAAGCGTTTAATTATATTATTTTAAAGCGGTATTAAGTAAGCGTTTAAAGTAATAATAGCGGTAATTTTTTATAAGTCTATAACTACTTATCCTTTTTTTTCGTTTTTTATCTTTTATACTATAAATACCGGCGCTATAAATAAAGTCGGCCTATAAACTCCTTTTAATTATCTTTATTTAATTAGCTAGCTAAATATTATATTTACTACCTTTTTCGTTATATCGCTTAATAGAAATAATCTTAATATAACTTATTAGTATTACTATCCTTTTATTAAGGGAATACGTATATATTTAGATTTATTTATATATACTACCTCTTTATTTTTTTAAAAGTAAGAAAATAATTAAAAGATATCTTAAACCTTTAATACGTATTTTAAGTCCTTAGTATAGATATAGACGCCCTTATTAATAATAAGTTCGGGTAAGCTCTTAGTTCGGCTAATTTTAAGCTTATAGTTTACTATAAAATCTTTTTATAAAAAGTCCTTAGCGGGGTTTATTTTTTCTAGGTTTTTTATAAAGACGTCCGCTAAAGAAGTAATAGCGTTAACTTTTTAATATAGCCGGAACTACTTATTAAGGTTTATACTTATCCTTACTTTTTAGCTTTAACGGAGTACTAATAGTTCTTTAAAATAGTTTATCGCTATAAAGCTTTTATACTCTTATATTATTATTTAAGTAATCTTAAAGTTATTAAGACAGAATATTATATTACGCTTTAATAGTAGCGCTTAGACTTATATAAGTAAGGCGTAGCTAAAACTAGCTAAATGTATTATAGTAATTAAGTAAATTACTTATTTATATATTATTAGTCTTAGCTATACTATCTTAACTTTAGCTTTAATCCTATTATAAGCCTTAATTTACAAGATTAATATAAAGTTAATAAAGTCCTTTTAATAAAGAATTAAGAAAATCTTAGCTAAGTAATATATTAGCCGCTAAGCGTTTTACTATTTAAGCGCTAATCCTTATTTTTATAACTATAAAGCTACTATTTAGCCTTCTTAGTATATATATAATAAGTTCTACTTATTTAATTATAACGAAAACTCTATTCTGTTAATAATTCTAAGTACTAAAAGTACTAATATTTAGTAAAGTAAATACTGCTAAATATAAAGGAGTAATTAATAAAGTAAATACTACTAGTTATAACTTATAACTATTAAAGTAAATACTAGTAATTATAAGGAGAAACGATATAGCTTAATAGTTAAAGATAGCTAGTATTAGCTATAAGTAGTATAGGTTAAATACGCCTATATTTAGCTTAAGCTAGCTTTAGCTAATAATAAGATTAGTATTAAATAAATCGACTAATACTTTATATAATCGACTAATACCTTATATAAAGTTAAGATAAGAGGCCTCCCTTTAAAAGAGAATAGAATCTTATAAAAGGTTTTAAGATAAGAATATTTAGTCTTAAAAGCTAATCGTAAGTAATAAAGCGTATATTACTTATAACTAGTAATAAAGATAGCATAAGCTATTTCTATTAGCTTAAATAGTAGTTTAATAACCTTATAAGTTATACAAAGTATTAGTTATAGATTAGTATAAAAAAGAAAAGCCTTTTAATAGCCTTAAAAGGGTATAAAAGGAGATCTTTCCTCCTCCTTCCTTTAACTTTTTTTTATTTCCTTCTTTTTTCTTCTTTAGCTAGTTTTAATATAAGAAATCCGTATAATAAGATACCTTTACCTTATTCGGTTTAGTAGTTAGCACTAAGTCTTCTTCTCCCTTTTTAGCTAGTAAATTAAAATTTAATAAATCTCGCCTTATTAGTTATTATATAAAAAACGATAAGGGTTCTATAATATAAAACTAGCTTATAAGAATCTTTATAAACTTAATAGCTCCGATAAAGAATACTTAGTATTTATATACTTAGTAAGTTCTTTAAGCTATTAAGTAAGAAAAAGGTATTTATTATAATTACGTATATTTAATTATAATAAATAGAGGAAGAATATCTACTTTTATAATACTATAGCTAGCTAGTTAGCCACAAGCTAGTTTAAGGTATTTAAAGCTTTCTTATCCCTTTATAAGCTTTATAGATAGTAGTTTTATTTTAAAGATTAAAGCACCTAAACCTTATCCTAAAGAATTAGCTAAGCTATAAGAGTTTATTACTTCTCTTAAAGCTTATTTTAGTTTTATCTTACTATAATAAATTAAGAAGTAATAAAGGTTATATTTATATCTAGTTACTTATAAGGCTTAGTAGCAATATAGTTAAAACCGATTTTTAAAGACTATATAAATAATAGTCTTAAAGATTAAAATTCCGAGACGAAGATTATTTTTAAGAATTTTCATAACTTCGAAAAAGCTTTACGAAAAACGTTTAGAATTATAAATAAGTAACAATTAATAAAGCGTAAATTAAGAAGCCTTAAGTAAGTTACGTCTTTATTTACTTACGTAGCTTAACGTTAATAAATAACCTTTAAGCTAAAATAAGAAGACGATGCCCTTATAGCGACTATATAAGAATAGTACTAATAGCATAGGCTAACTAAGTGCGGGGAATGCGCTAAGCAAGAAGCCCCGCTTTCGGTCCCGACTCGACAGGTAGTTAATAGGCCCCCGCGACTAAAGCTAGGAGACTCTCCCTTTTATAAGCTTTAGTCTTGCAATAAAGTAAGCAGCTAAGCAATACTATAACCTATCGTACTATCTACTATCTTTACTACTTAATTAGTAGTACTGCGAGACTATCTCCTTATAATTTCTAAAGCTTCCCTTTTAAATCACCTAGTAAAGATAGCATTAGCGAAGGGATCGCGAAGCGGTGCCGAACCGGCGCGGCGAAGCTAACGTAACCCTAACTAAGGCTTATAAGTGCAAGAGATTTATTTAGATAACGAATCCGACTAAATACCCTCTATACCTAAGATAATAAAAGTGCCGTTAAGAATGTCCTTACTAGTAAGTGCTCGGTCCCCGCCACTTTAAGAAAAACAGAAGGCCTTTTAAAGCCGTATCGAGGAACTAAAGGAGACCTAACGGTTATAAGAGCGTATCGCATAGCTTAAAGAGGAAATACGAGAAAAGGGAGGCTTACTCCTTAACTAATTAAAAAGGCGTTACTAGTCGGACTCCCCCGATTTAGCAGCTAGTTAAGGCAGCGAGGTAAAGCTTAAAAACATTACTTAGTTAGCTTAACTAACTAATTCTCGGAAACGACTTAACTAGCTCTATAACCTAAAGGATACGTTTAAAGCTATACCCCGACGATTCCGCCGAGACGACGTTAAAATCCTATTTATAGTAGATTATATATATACCGACTATAAAGCGAGATAGCGCTAATACCTTAAGGAATAACCGCCGATTAATTAAGAACAATATAGCGCTAGCTAGATCTATTTTAAGAAATAGATACTTATGCTTATTAAGGATGCGGTAAATAAAGAAATACTCCTAGTAACGTAGCTAGAGAACGCTTAGTAGCGAGATATATAGTCTTTACTAAAGTTTAGCCTTTACCTTAACTTTATCGAACGGCATTTCGAGCGGCTATTAAAGTAAATATAGTTATTAAGGTTCTTCGCTAAGTTACGATTAAAGCTTCGGGAGCAACTTAACCTCTACTTAATACCTATTTATAAGTATCGTAAAGAAGAACTAGTCTAAGTAGCTTAACGCTATTAAGACGCTATAGATAGTAAGAAACGCCGTTTAGGCATAAGCTTTAGATTAAGATAGCGTAAAATAAGTTTAGGATCCTCGAACCGAGGAAATTCCTACTAAGGGAGAGGCTATAGCGGATAGTAGTCGGGAGGTTCTCGCTACTAAGACACCACCAATACCTCGACGATAATAAGGGGAGACTTACGCTTAGATACCCCTTAATATAGCCGAGGCTTATCCTAAAACTAAGGGGTTATCTATTTTAAATGCAATAAGCTAAGTCACTATATAAATAAGTATACCTCGGCTTTAACTATAGATACCTTAGCGAATACCTTACGTATTAAAGCCGCTTTATAAAGAAATGCTTAAAGGCCGGAGTAAATACCTCTCCTCTAGCTATATTAGTACCTTAAGGGGAGCTATTATAGACTCCCGTAGTGCTACTAAGGCGAAACCCTACCGATACGAAGGTATACCTAGATACTTATAGTGCAGTAAACTTAATAAATATATATTTCGTATGTTAATAAAGCTTACTATAAGTCCTACTATTATATCTTAAGCTCTTAAGACTAAGCGATAGTCGGGTAAATAACTACGGGGTCTTAGAGGTTTTAGTAAGAATTACCGATATAAGAGGTACTAAAAAGATAATTACTCGGTACTATGTCGGTACTAATAAGTTAACGCCGAATAACTATATTTTAATTTTATAGTTAACTATAGCAATTACGGATAAGAAAATCTATATTATTCTATAAAAAAAGCAATAGTGGTTTAAGCACTAAATCGGCAGCGGTACCTTACGGAGTCTACGAAAATTCGTAAAGGATTGCCGGAACGAGGCCCGTGTTTATATAATCGCTACTAACCTTAAGCTAATTCCGTTGCTAGATAAGGACGACGATAAAGGAATTCCGGAAGGAGAATAGACCGAGATACTACTAACTCTATACCGATTTAAAGACGTATTCTTAGTAAATAAGTCTAACCTATTACCGATTAAGAAAGGAATAGATTATATAATTAACTTAACTTCCGGCGTAAAACTACCCTTTAGACTAATCTATCCTCTATCCCGTAACGAATTATAAGTATTAAGGGATTAGATTAATAACTTTATAAGATATAGTATTATCCGGGAATTATAAAGCCTAGTAAGCGCACTAATTCTTTTTATCCTAAAGAAAGACGGTAGCCTTTATCTTTATATAGACTACCGGGGACTTAACCGCGTTATATAGAAGAATCGGTACCCTTTACTTCTTATTTCGGAGATCCTTAACCGCTGCTAAGGTGCTAAATTCTTTTCTAAGATTAATATTTAAAACGTATACTAGCGTATCTATATAAAAGAAGGCGATAAGTAAAAGATAGCCTTCCGATTACGCTATAAATACTTTAAATACCTTATTATGCTATTTAGCCTAACTAACGCTTTAGCTACTTTTTAAAGCTATATTAATTAAGCGTTAAAAGGCCTTATCGATACTATTTATATAGTATATCTTAATAATATCCTTATCTTCTCGTAAACGGAAGAGGAATATATTAAATACCTTTAATAAGTTATAAAGAGGCTACGCGCGGCGTAACTATTCGCAAAGCTATCTAAATATATATTTTATTAGCAATTAGTTAAGTTCCTTAGTTTTATTTTATTAGTTAATAGGATATTAATAGATCCTTAATAGGTAAAAGCAATCGCTAAATAGCTAGTACTTAATACTTATTAAGATATTTAAGTCTTCTTTAGGTTCTATAACTACTACTATCGTTTTATCTACCGCTATTCCTATATAGTAGTACCTCTTACCGCACTACTAAAGGGTAGTAGTAATAGTAAGAAGCTAAAGAGAGTAGACTTAAACGCGACCGAATTTATAGCGTTTTAGTCCTTAAAGGATATATTTACTAATATACCCTTACTTTAATACTACGACTTAAAGAGGTATACTTAAATTAAAACCGATATATTATAATATATAATAGTAGGCATTCTATCCTAGCTTAACGATAAGGGTCGCTATTACTTAATTGCATTTTAGTTAAGAAAGTTTACTAAGGCTAAGTTAAACTATAAAGTCCCGGATTAAGAACTATTTACTATTATAAAGTTATTTAAATATTAGCGATACTACGTTAAAGGAGCCGCGTAATAAGTAAAGGTCTTATCTAACTATTTTAACCTCTAGACGTTTATACGCTAAACCTCCCTTAATTAGAGATAAGCATAATAGTATATATACTTAGCGCTATTCGACTTTACGATTAAGCATAAGATAGGGAAATTAAACCTAGCTAATATACCGTTAAGAATGCTTAAATATAAGGGCGAGAAGCCCCCGTTTATAGAGTTACTACCGGAGCTTTAGTTAAAGCTAGCACCGATAAATTATATAACTATTAATAATCTATAGAGGGATAATAAGAAGTCTTTATAGGCAAAAGAAAGCTTAACCTTAAGCTAGTATAAGCATAGCGAGTTGCCTTTATATAAGGAAAATATATAAGCTCTTATATAGCGAACTACTACTAACTTAAGAGCGGACCTTAAGTAGCTAGCTATATAGGCTAAAAAGAGAGCTAGTTATAAATAGCTACTCTTAAGAAAGATTATAAGGGATATAGCCTACGGCCTTTTAGTATACGCTATAGAAGTTCTTAATACTTTACTAGAATTGCTAAAACGCACTTAAAGCGAAGATATAGTAATTGCTTAACGAAAAGCGACTAAAGACTTTTCGAAAGAGAAGTATCTTTAGTTATTATAACTAGATAGATTACTACTATAAAAAGGACGAATCGTAGTACCTTTTAATATTGCTTTATAGTAGGAGTTAATATAACTTTACTATAATAACCTATTAGTAGGATACTTTAGAGGCTAATAAATAGGTAAATTACTATTAAGGAATTTCTACTAAGAGAATATAGTAAGGGATATTAATTAATATATCTAAGAATGCTTAGTATATTAAGGCGCCGTATCGAGGAGGTATCGCCCTTATAGCGCTATATAATTATTGCTATGCCTTATACGACTATAAGAAGAACTATTAATAGACTTTACTATAAGTCTACTAAAAGTATAATATAAGGGGTAAGAAGTTAACGCAATACTAGTAATTATAAACCGATATATTAAGTACTGCCTCTTTATTCTATATTTTAAGATAATAAACGCGCTTAAGCTAATAAGGGCATTCTATTATAACGTTAAGTTAGTATATAGGCCCTTAAAGGGCGTAGTTATAGATAAAGGATTACTATTTACTAGTAAGTTTTAGTTAGACTTATATTTTATCTTATAAGTAAAACGTAGGTTATTAATAGCGTTTTACCTTTAAACCGATAGGCAAACGGAGCGTATAAATTAAGCAGTGCACTACTACTTAAGATACTTTATAAATTTAAAATAAATAAACTAAGCGTCCCTTCTCCGGGTAGTATAATTTACGTATAATAACGCAACTAATACTACTACCGGGCTATCTCCTAACGAGGCCCTTTTTAGCTATTAGCTAAACTTTTATATTAACGTTAAGGATAACGTTACGAAGGGGGAGGTGCCCGAAGTAAAAGTAAGAATTAATAAGCTAAAAACTTTACGATAACGACTTAAGAAATACTAGTAAAAGGCTACTAAATCGTAAGCAAAGTACTACGACCTTAAGCACTAACTACTTTTACTTAAAGTTAGTAACCTTATTATGCTCTTTATAAAGAATTTACGCCTTAAGGATAAGAAGAGGAAGCTATCTCCTAAGTATATCGGGCCTTTTTAAGTACTATAAGCTATTAAGAAGTAAGCTTATTATTTAGCTCTTTTAGATAAGTACTTATATATATATAATATATTCTATATTAGCTTATTAAAACCTTAAAAGGAAAGGCTAAGCGACTAAGGAGGCGCCGAACCGTTAATAATACTTAACCTTTAAGATAAAGAAGGCGAATAGGAAGTCTAAGAAGTACTAAATAAGAAACGCGTTAAAGGTAATACCTTTTTCTTAGTTAAGTAAAAAGGATAGCTAGTAAAGTATAATTAGTAGGTTAACGCCAAGGATATAGCGAATAGCTAAGCACTTATTAGCAAATACTTTACTAACCTTACTAAGAAAAAGAAGAAACGTAAAACTAAGTAAAGGCTAGGACGCTAAGGGTATAGGGATAACCTACCTATTAAGTTACGATTCCTTTTTAACTTAGTACCGATTCGCTACTAATTAACTATATCCCCGGTTAAGGTAACTATTTATAAATTAGTAAAATATAAAACGGGGAAGAAAAGCAAGCGAGAGTAAATAATTAAAAGAAAATATAAAGCTAAGCTAAGTCCTCCTTAAAACGATAACGATAAAGGAAAAAAACTATAAGCTAAGCTATTACTACCTTATATTATTAATAAAGGAGAGATAAAAGAAAGATAAAAAAAAAGATAAACCTAAACCGTCCTTTACCTACGTTAACGCTTTACCGGTATCGCGGGAACTTGCCGAATAGTCCCCTTATTTATATCGGTTAAGGAGGGAAATATCGGTATTCCCCTCTCCTTTATTAGCTATATCTTAATTAGTATAGCACTTACCTCCGCCTTTATAATAAGTAAGGCATATCGCTAGGATATATAGCCTATATCGCCTATAAGTAGCCGGAGTTTTAACTATACTTCTTAAGTATAGTACTCCGGATTAGCTATATTAATGCTAAAAGGCGGCGCCGGGGTTAACCGGGTAAGCAGCTCGCGCCGCTTATCGATAAGCGTGCGATAATCGCTATACTAAGATTAAGAGATCGTTAGCTAATTGCTAGTATATCGATTATATATTAATTACTATTATATCTTTCTTAATACCTATAATGCCGTTCTCCTTCCGATAAGTTATCTTAGTAATATTAAACGCCTTATAAAGATACTAAGCTATTATAGCGAGATAGCGGTAAGCCTTTTCGCTAAATATAAAGGCGTTATCGTCGCTATCGTTATCCTTAAAGTCGGTATTATTAATATTAAGTATATTAAGCTCCTAAATATAATTAAGCATAGTAACTATATCGGTATAGTCGCTAGCTATAAGTATAGCCGCTTATATAACGATTAGCTAATAAATAGCGATAACGAATTTAATTAATAGTTATAGTTAATTAATAATATACTTAATCGTAAGTAGCCGCACGCCGATAGCACTGCTTATACCTTAACGAGGTAACGCTAAAGAAAATATACTTAATCTTTATAACTTCGATAAGCTTTAGCTTAAATGCTTAGTAAGCCGTAATAGCGGTGCGGAAACAATATATATACTAAAGTTTAACGGGCATTACGCCGCTAGCACGGATAGCGCGGGCTTTAGCCTTAAACTATATACGTTTTGCCCGCAAAACGATAAGGACGTTAGCCTTACTATTACCTATATTAATTTAGGCCTTATTATCGCTATCGCTATCGCTACTACCCGTTATATCGGGCTACTCTCCCTTAAGGGGAGGCGTAATAAGTAGAGCGTTGCGGCTAAGTATCGATAGTATCTTAAGGCCCGATTAGTCTTACTATTACTACTACTTTTAAGGAGTAGTATTATTATTAGCACTACTAATACTAAGGATAAGGGACTTACCTTATACCTACTAATTATTAGTAGGCGTATTAATAGCCTTATCCTTAAGGATAGGCGTAAGGTTAAGTATAAGCACCTTTTTGGGAGGTGCTCCTTTATTATAAGGTAATAGCGAGCTAGGCGTCTCCTTAGCTTAACCTTTCTTAGTGCTAGTGCCGGCCTTTCCGGCTAAAGGAGAGTTAAGGACTTAAGGAGAACCTTAATCGCGACTACGATACTTTAAGGGCGAACCCCTTAAGAGTTAATGCTATATCCGATATAGGAAATCGGCGCGCTTATTAGTTAAGCGCGGCTTCGGAGTATAAGGTATATTAGCGATAATAAAGAGGTATAGAATATATATTAAATAAGGAGCGAAAAGGTATAGAGGACTTAACGGTAAATAATTACGGAAGAGTTAAAGAAAGGAAGAAAAATAAAAGGTGCGGGAATACGCACGATAAACTTTTAATTAGTACGTTGCTACCGATATACGGGCGCAATACCTATAATTACCTAAAGGCAATTAACGTTACTATAACCCCGTATATAACCCCGCGTACCTAACGCTATATTTAATTATATGCGATTACCGGGCGTATATACTACTATATCTTAATTACGCGTACTAAAATCCTTATAATAGTGCGTTTAATGCACTTTTAACTAAATAGCTAAGGGCGTTTATTATAAGGGGGGGATAATTATAAGAATAGTATTAATAGTATAGGCTAACTAAGTGCGGGGAATGCGCTAAGTAAGAAGCCCCGCTTTCGGTCCCGACTTAATAGGTAGTTAAGAGGCCCCCGCGACTAAAGCTAGGAGACTCTCCTTTTTATAAGCTTTAGTCTTATAATAAAGTAAGTAGCTAAGTAATACTATAACCTATCGTACTATCTACTATCTTTACTACTTAATTAATAGTACTGCGAGACTGTCTCCTTATAAAATAAGAACTAGCAATCTTTAGCGATATAATTATTCTTTTTGCAAGTTAAGCAATATTTCCCTTTTTATATTTTATAGCTGTTTTTCTTATAGGGTTTTTTCTTATTATTAGCGTTTTGCTTAGTAAATAAGACTTTATTTTCATCGCGGTTTATTAGCCTCTTAGATTCGTCTAAAAGGCTAGAAAATAAGGTCTTAAGGGTATAAGCTTCCGCGTCGGTCTTAAGGGCTTAGTTTATATTCGATATAAGCTATAAGTATTACTATTTACACTTACACATATCTCTATTTACACTCACGCCCTATTTTAAAGATACGTACTAACGCTAGCCCGCCCCGCCAACTTGTAGTGCCCGCGCCTAGCAAGTACCCGTACCTTCTAAATGCCCGCGCGCCCGCCCGCGCCTATACACGCACACATATTACACCTTTAAAGCTCTCACTACCTTTAAAGCTCTTACTAAAGACCCTCGCCTATATATATAAGACCCTCGCCCGCATATATATAAGACCCTCGGGCGGCGTTGAGGGCATTAAGGGCGCCGGATTAATTAACGGGCCGCGTTATGCGCGCATCTTACGAGAGCTTTAAAGATGCGTTTTTTAAGCGAATTAAGCTATGGCCGAGAGCGCTGCGTGCTGGCTGCGTGTGTGGGCTGCGTGTATATAGGCGCGGGTATTATTTAGAAGGTACGGGTACTTACTAGGCGCGGGCACTATAAGTTAGCGGGGCGGGCTGGCGTTAGTACGTATCTTTAAAATAGGGCGTGAGTGTAAATAGAGATATGTGTAAGTGTAAATAGTAATACTCTAAGCTATTCGTATTCTTCGGTTAAGTTATATAGCGTAAAGGCCTTATAGAAGCTAGAAGGAAGGATAAGATCCTTAGCTTTTAATTCGTCGATTATTTCCTTTAGCTTATTAATATATTCTTCGAGGGAGTTATAATTCGAAAGGTTAGTTTCTAAGAGCGATTTTATAAGAAGAAATTCGGAAGTAAAGCCTTTAGGGCTATAAAGGTCTTTTAAGGCCTGCTAAGCTAAAAAGGCATCTCGTTTATACTGAATTTATACTAAAGGTCTATCTTCGAGAAGTAATTTAATAGTTGCTAAGGCTTTTTTATCTGTTTCTTCGTTTTCGATATAGGCTTCGGAAATAGTCGAGTAAAGGTCTTCTTTTATAAGGACGGCTTCGGCACGTTGCGACTAAATAGGGTAATTAATAGAGCCCTTAAGCTTAGTAAAGGTGATCTTTCCGGTCTGCATTTTTAACTTCTTATAGTTAGTTAATATCGTTAGTTATATATCTTAGTAGCCTATTTTAAGCTAAAAGAGCTTTTTATAGGCTTTATAGGTAAAGGGTAAAGTAAAAAGTATAATAAGTGCTTTATAGGCTTAAGAATCCTAGATAAGGAAAAAAGTATAGTAAAAAGTATAATAAGTGCTTTATAGGCTTAAGAAGCTTATTCTTCTATTTTTTAAAGAAAGAAGAATAAAGAATATAAAGGTAAAAAGAGGCCTATATAGTTACCTATTTCTTATAAGCGAGCCGGGCTTATAACCTATAAGAAGAGGGTATATAAGTAAAAGGAAGCTTTTACTTACTAAAACTAAAGATAGTTATAAGAAGTAAAATAAGTAACTTAAATATGTTATTAAGAGGAAGGTAAAAAGAGTATAAGGAGATAGTCTCGTAGTACTACTATAAGGAGACAGTCTCGCAGTACTACTAATTAAGTAGCAAAGATAGTGGATGGTACGATGGGTTATGGTATTGCTTGGCTGCCTACTTTATTGCAAGACTAAAGCTTGCAGAAGGGAGAGTCTCCTAGCTTTAGTCGCGGGGGCCTGTTGACTACCTATCGAGTCGGGACCGAAAGCGGGGCTTCTTGCCCAGCGCATTCCCCGCACTTAGTCAGCCCATGCTATTAGTACCATTCTCACAACTACTAATTAAGTAGCAAAAATAGTAGATAGTATAATAGGTTATAGTATTGCTTAGCTGCTTACTTTATTATAAGACTAAAGCTTATAAAAAGGAGAGTCTCTTAGCTTTAGTCGCGGGGGCCTATCGACGACTTATTAAGTCGGGACCGAAAGCGGGGCTTCTTACTTAGCGCATTCCCCGCACTTAGTTAGCTTATACTATTAATACTATTCTTATAATTATCCCCCCTATATAATAAACGCCCTTAGCTATTTAGTTAGGAGTATATTAAATATACTATTATAAGGATTTTAGTAATATAAGGTTATAATTATATCCTTAGTTAGTATTATAGCGTAAGTACGCGTAATTAAAATATAATAGTATATATGCCCGGTAGTCGTATATAATTAAATATAGCGTTAAATACGCGGGGTTATATATAAGGTTATAGTAACGTTAATTGCCTTTAAGCAATTATAAGTATTACGCCTATATATTAATAGCAACGTATTAGTTAAAGGTTTATCGTA
>JAPEBW010001880.1:0-17804 GCA_027405785.1 Ophiocordyceps robertsii
CATAAGGGGTATAGAGGGTATAAAGGGCATAAAGGGTATTAAAGGTATAGAGGGCATAAAAGGTATTAAAGGTATAGAGGGTATAGAGGGTATAGAAGGTATAAAGGGTATAAAGGGCATAGAGGGTATAAATAGTATAGAAGAGGGTATAGAGGGAAGGGGAGGTTTATTTACTTAAGCTAAGGAGTTAGAAATATAAAGTACTTCTTTAAAGGGAGAGGACTCTTTAAAGGAGGAAACCCGTCTCTTTTTTCGGCCTTTAACTACTGATTTTTTAATAACTAAAACTCTCTCTTAAGAAGACTCTCTTAAGGAGGGTATAAGCGTAGAACGCTTATTATTCCTATTTAAATAATCCCGAGAAGGTTTAATCGGAAGGGGCCTTTTATAAAAAAAGGAAGAAGAAGAGGAAGCTTTAAGTTTAAAACCTACTACCTTTACCTTATCTTTATTTTCCTTAAGCTAAAAATAGTCTTTTATAGTATAGCCCTTTTTCTTATAATTCTTATAAAAGGCGGGTTTTTTACTATATAAAAAGAACAGTTAATTAAAAAAGGGACCTTTTAAAGCTTTAATCCTTTAAAACTCGTTGATTAAAAAGAAAGAAAGTAATTCTAGAGTATAGGCTTAGGCGTTATCTCGAAGAGCTTAAGAAATATTAGTTATAAAGCTAGAATAGGAGCTATTTAAGCATTCTAAAATCTAAGTAATAATTATTACCTTAAGGATTTTAATTTCTCGTATATTTAGCTTATCGAAAAGCTCTTTTATCTTATTTAGATATATCTTAATCGAAGTATAGGTTTCGAGGGTTATATTAAATAGTTCTTTTATAAGAAGAAAATTTAAGGTAAAATTTACTAAGTTATAAAGGGTTTTTAAAGCTTCTTAAGCTAACTTTATAGTTATATAGTGTTTTATCTAAGAAAGAGGACTATCCTTAACTATAAGACGTATAAAGGTAAGGATTTTTGCTAATTTAGTATATAGATCTTAAGAGACGGCTCCGGCGGCTTTCTCCCGGATAAAAACGGATTTTATTTAAAGTAACTAAGAGGAATAATTCGAAGAGCCTTTTAGCTTTTTAAATTAGTAGTCGTTCTTAGTAGCTATTTTTGTTATAGAATTTTTCGAGAGGTATTTCGGTATAAACGTTAATTAAAAAAAGAGGAGGTAAGGAATATTAATTAAAAGAATATTAGTAAAAGAATATAATAGCAGGGGTTCGAAAAATATAGGGAATTATATATTAGAAGGTGCGTTCGTCGTTATAAAAGGAAAGATTTTTATAAGGTTTTTTATGTTTAATATAGTCCTAAAGATATAGTTATAAAGATAGAAGGTATAGGAAGAAGGAGGAGAGGGGAAAAACAAAGAACTAAGTCCGATAAGATATCGGGAGAATACCGGAGAAAAGACGCTTAGTAAGCGCGACTACGTAGAAGGTAGGAATGAATTTTGCTAGATTTTGCCGATTACGTAAAAGTCGGAAAAGCGTCGGCAAGTATCGGGGGTAAGTCTAGCTTAAAGGGAAGCCGGGCTTATAACTAATTAAGGAGCAAATAGGTATAGAGGAGAGTAGGCTTATAGCTACGAGTAAGGGGATTATAGAGATATAAAGAGTGTGCGAAAAGGTTAAGAAATAGGTAAGATATGTGTATATAAGGTTAATAATCTATTTAAGGTAAAGGGGGGACTAAGGCTTCCTTATAGAGATAATTCCTAAGCTATAAGTAACTTAAGTAATTTAGAAAGAAGCCCCTTATTTAGCGTAGTTATATATAGTAGGCTAATAGCTATTAATAAGTTAATATTATATTTATAAGCCTAGGGATTAATCCTATTAAGAATATAAGGTAGCGTAGCGACTTAGCACGGATTATGCATATAGTCTCTATACACACCTCTTCCTAATCTGCTTATATCTTGCTTATCAATAGGTAGAATAATATAAGAAAATATATATAGTATGTAGAATTGTAAAGCGGATTTCATGTATATTTTAACGTATTTATATTATATGTTATTTATGCTGTATTTAGCCTATAGGCTGCGGGAGAGTATATTTTACTTCTTTATAGAACCTTATCTCCCTCTTTGCTTAATTTTACTTCTTTTACTCTTTTCTTTAATTTTTCCTTTTTAAAAGAAGAAGAAGAAGAAGAAGGCTTTTTTAAGGTAAGTTTTTTTTTAGTTACCTTATTTAAATCGTCTATTTTCTTTTCTTTAAGCACTTAATAAGAAGGGGCTTTTTTAAGGTAAAGCCGGAAGCAATTAGCTACTAAGTAGCCTGTTTTTTTACATTCTTTATAGTAAGAATTCGAGGAATTCCCCTGCTTTTTCTAAGGCTTCTTTTATAGTAAGAAAGCTTTCTCTAAAAAGTCTTTTATATCCTCTACCCTTTTAGCTTCGTTTAAAAGACTAGCTATAAGGGTCTTAAGAGAGAAGGCTATAGAATTATGCTTAAGGCTTTACGTAATATTAGTTATATAGCTTCTAAATTCCCCGCTAAGGGAATTTAAAATCTATGCTATAAAAACCACTTCCGGAATATCTATTTCTTAAGATTTTAATTCCTCGTAGACCTCTTTTACCTTATAAAGGTATTTCTTTAACTATAAGTCGGAAGGACTTAAGTTAAAAAGCTATTCTATAAGCAAATAATTTAACGAGAAATTTAAGGGATTATATAGCTTTTATAGCTCTTCCTAAGCATCTTTAGCAGTAGTTACGTGCTTAATCTATATTAAGGGACCGTCTTCTAAGCATAGGAAAATTAAGGCAAGAGCCTCTTCCGTCTTTATATAATTTACTTGCTTTAAAGTAGCTATAAGCTTTTCTTTAATAAAAATTACTCGCATTTTAATAGTCTATAAAGTATAATTTAAATTACCCTTTAACTTAGAAAACTCGTATTTTTTCTAGCCTACTATTTTATATATCTTTAGTAAGATAAAATAGGTAGGTAAAGAAAAGTTGATTTTTAACTTAAAAAGGGTTAAAAGATAAAAGAAGTCGTTAGGGATTAGTAAAGGAAATTCTAGGCAAATTCCTAAGGATAAAAGGGGTCTTAGCGGAGAAGAGAGAATTTTAAGAGAATTTTATATAGATAAGGGGATTTCTAGAAAAGGAAAGAGATTAAAGAAAGTAATCGAGGTTAAGATATCTTTAGGTACGAATTCTAAGAGATTTAGTCGTTTAATTAACGTTAAATTTTAATAAAGGTTAGACGAGTAATTAAGAAAAGGGGTCGTTTTTTTTCGGAATTTTCTAAAGCTAGTTAGAGGAGTAATTAATTTCCCAGCATAGTAAGCTAAGCCAGGCTTATAACCTATTAAAGGTTAGAGTAGTAGCGAAATTATAGGGGAATTAGGAGATTACGTAGCAGTACGTAATTAAGGAGTCGATATTATATAACTTAGGATTTAGCTAGAATTGATTAATAAAGAGTTAAGTGCGTAAGTGCTTGTAGAATCTCTAGCTATTTAGTAGCGGGGGATTCGCCTTTTATAGATAAATATAAGGGAACGGAGTAACATATCCGGACCGGCCTTTAGGCGGTCTTAAAGCCCGAGGAATATTGATTTTAAAGCATTTTACCCCGTAGCTAGATATCCTTTCTTTATACGGCAATTCGTGTTTAAAGTTAGTTAAGGTTAGTTTAGGTTTAAGCGGATCCTTATTTTATCTAGCTACCTTAACCTCCTTAGTTCCGTATATAACGTTATAGATATTATATAAGGACGTAAGGACCTGGAAAATAACGAGCCGAAGCTAGGCTATTTAATGCGGGTTTTTATATAATTTATACACCCCCCTTTGCTTAGCTAATTAAGTAAGGATTAAATAGCTAATTTATTAAAGTAGTAAAATCACTCTCTTATAAGGTAGCTAGATAAAATAAGGATCTGCTTAAACCTAAACTAACCTTAACTAACTTTAAATACGAATTGCCGTATAAAGAAAGGATATAAAGCTACGGGGTAAAATGCTTTAAAATTAATATTCCTTAGGCTTTAAGACCCCTTAAAGGCCGGTCCGGATATGTTACTCCGTTGCCTTATATTTTTCTATATAAGGCAAATCTCCTGCTACTAAATAGCTAGAGATTCTATAAGCACTTACGCACTTAATTCTTTATTTATTAATTCTAGCTAAATCCTACCTTATATAATATCGACTTCTTTATTACGTACTATTACGTAATCTCCTTATATCCTTATAATTTTACTATTGCTTTAACCTTTAATAGGTTATAAGCTTAGCTTAGCTTACTATGCTAAGAAATTAATTACTCTTTTAACTAGCTTTAAAAAATTCCGAGAAAAAGACGACCCTTTTTCTTTATTACCTATTTAACGTTTCTTAAAATTAAACGTTAATTAAACTACTAAATCTTTTAGAATTTATACCTAAAGATATCTTAACCTCGATTACCTCTTTTAATCTCTTTTCTTATCTAGAAAAATCTCTAGAAATCCCCTTATTTATATAAAATCCTCTCGAAATTCCTTCTTCTCCGCTAAGACCCTTTCTTTCCTTACGAATTTGCTTAAAGTTTCTTTTACTTATCCCCACCGACTTCTTTTATCTTTTAACCCTTCTTAAGTTAAATATTAACTTTTCTTTACCTACTTATTTTATCTTACTAAAGATATATAAAATAGCAGGCTAAAAAGAATACGAGTTTTTTAAGTTAAAGGGTAATTTAAATTTTACCTTATAGACTATTAAAATATAAGTAATTCTTATTAAAGAAAAGCTTATAGCTATTTTAAAGTTAGCTAATTATATTAAGATAAAAGAGGCTCTTACCTTAATTTTCCTACGCTTAAAAAACGGTCCTTAAATATAGATTAAGTATATAACTACTACTAAAGATACTTAAAAAGAGCTATAAAAGCTATATAATCCTTTAAATTTCTCGTTAAATTATTTGCTTATAAAATAGCTATTTAACTTAAGTCCTTCCGACTTATAGTTAGAGAAATACCTTTATAAGGTAAAAGAGGTCTATAAGGAATTAAAATCTCGAGAAATAGATATTTTAAAAGTAGTTTTTATAGTATAGATTTTAAATTCCCTTAGCAGGGAATTTAAAAGCTATATAACTAATATTACGTAAAGTCTTAAGCATAATTTTATAGCCTTTTTTCTTAAGACCCTTATAGCTAGTCTTTTAAATAAAGCTAGAAAGGTAGAGGATATAGAGGACTTTTCGGAGAAAGCTTTCTTACTATAGAAGAAGCCCTAGAAAAAGTAGGGGAATTCCTCGAATTCTTACTATAAAGAATGTAAAAAACTAAGCTACTTAGTAACGAATTACTTCCGTCTTTACCCTAAAAAGGCCCCTTCTTATTAAGTGCTTAAGGGAAAGAAATTAGATAATTCGAATAAAGTAACTAAGAAGAAACCCACCTTAAAAAAGTCTTGCTCTTCCTCTTTTAAAAAAGAAAAATCTAAGAAGAGGGTAGAAGAGGTAGATTTAAGTAAAGAGGGAGATAAGATCCTAAATTTTACCGAAATAGACCTTAATATTAATCTTATCGACCTCTCCCAGTCTTTTTTACCTCTCTCTTAAGTCCTTACCCCCGGGGTAGCCTTAAATAACCCTTTAAAGGTAATTTTAACCTTTATAGAGAAAACCCCTTTTTAAGCAGATTTAAAAGCTAATAAAGATACTCTTTTAAGGCTTTTAAAAGCCTTACTCCTTTAGATCTAGGAAATAGTATTAAAGGCAAAGAAAGGAGGATTTCCTAGATATAATAGTAAAAAGACTCTTAATTTTATATACGATACTAGTGCTACTAAGCATATAGTAATAAATAAGAATTATCTTATTAATTATAAAGAGATTAAAACAAAAGTCTACTAAGGAAAAGCTTTTTTTATATTAGTAAAAGGAAAAGGGGATTTAGTATTTAAATTCTCATACTTTAAAATTAGATATATACTTAGAGATTGTTTTTATATCCTTAATATTAAAGTTAATATAATTAGCTAGTTATATTTTAAGAATACCTCTGCCCTTATAGGCAAGGATAAAGTCCTTCTTTTAAATAATAAAGCATAGATTCTTATTAAAGGATATCTTTAAAATAAACTTTACTATATTCCTTTAAAACCTTTACTAAAAAGGAATTCCCTTCTTATTGCCTCTTTAAAGGCAAAGGATATAGATTTTTATACTTAGCATTTACGCCTTAAGCATATAAATTATAGGGCAATCTTAAAAGTACTAAAAAGGTATAATAAAGATATAAAGATATCTTTAAAAGAAGAGAATAAAATAAAATAATACGAGATTTATATAAAGGCTAAGGCTATAAATAAGGTAAATATATAACCTTTAAATAAGACCTATTCTTACCTTAAAAAATAGTATTAGATATTTAGGGGCCTATTAAAACGCCTACCTATAATAAATATCACTATTATATCTCTTTTTCCTAAATATAGGAACCCGATTTTTAGACCTATACCTCCTTTAAAGTAAGGGGGAAGCTATAAAAAGATTCTTAAAATTTAAAAATAGGGTTAAAAATAACCCGGATAAAGCTAAGATTAAAGAGGTATTTTTAGATAATGTAAAGGAATTTATATATAAGATAAAAACACACTATAAAAGATACGGTATCTTATTTAATTCTAGCCCTTTTTAAACACCGGAATTAAACAGTAGAATAAAGAGAATAAATCGCACTATATTAAAAAAAGTCCGTTCTTTATTATATACAGCAAGACTGCTAAAATATCTATAAGGTAAAGCTATTTTAATAGCTACTTACTTATATAATAAATCTTTATATTTAGCTATAAGCTTTAAAGGCCTTATAAAAAAGAGGGATAATATTATTATACCTTTTAAGACCTTAAGTAAAATTAAGACTTTTAGAAGCCTGATTTATTATAAATATAAGGACCTTATAGATAAGCTTAAAGCTAGAGCTTTTAAAGGAGTTATTATAAGATATTATAAAAATGCTTATAAAGTCTGGGAATTTTCTAAGAGAAAATTAATAGTCTCTAAAGATATTACTATACTAGAAAATAAGTTTATTAATAACCCTTTAAGTCTTATTAAAGACTTCGATTTTAATATAATTCTTAAGAAGAAAGATAGGCTAGAAGCCTATAGTCTTATAGAGAAAGATCCTTTAAAAGAAATTACTAAAGAAAATCCCTTAACCTTTATAAAAGAAGGTTTTTTAAATAAAGAAAAAGATAAAGATCCTAGCCCTACTAGTCGTATAGTGGTATAAATACCTAAGAAGCTTAACGGGTTCTATACTAACTATATAGATTACCTTAATATATACCTACTTTTAAATAGTAATTATAAAAATTCTATTCTAGCTATATTAAAATAAGATTAAAATAAAGGTCTACTTAATACCTATAAATAGGCAATAAATAGTCTTAATTTAGCTAGCTAGGAAAATACTATGCTAGGGGAAATAGACTAACTAATAAAATATAATACTTAGAAATTCGCCTATCTCCTTAGCGATAAGAAGGCTTTAAGTAGCCGTTAGGTTTATACTATTATAAAGGATAGTAAATATTAAATTATTAAATATAAAGCCCGTTTCGTAATTTAAGGATTTAAGTAGATATACGGCTTAGATTACCTAAAGACCTTCTTAACTACGGCTAGACCCGAATTTACTAGAATTCTTCTTATTTTAGCAGTTTCGAATAATTATAAAGCTATATAAATAGATATAACTAATGCCTTCGTTTACGCTAATATAGATTCGGAAGTATATATTAATCTTCCTCTAGGCTATAAATAATATACTTTAAAAGACTATTATTCTAATAATAAGTATTATTATAAAAAGAAAGAGATAAATCTATCGAAATTCATAGACCTATATAATAAAGGTTTAATAAAGGCAAAGCTAAAGAAAGTATTATACGGTCTTAAATAAAGCTTAAAGCTTTAGTATACCTATTTAAAAGATATACTAAATAAACTCGGATTTTCCCCCTTTTACTAAAAGAGGGGGTATTTATAAATAAATGCTATAAAATTGCTTTAGCGATCTACGTAGATAGCTTTCTTATAGTAAGGCCTTCGAAAACTATAATAAAAAAAGACTATTTAAAGAATTAGCTAAATACTTAGATTTTACTATACTAAGAGATATAAAAGACTTCTTAGGTCTAAATATATAAATTACCTAAGATAAAAAAGAGCTATATATATCCTAAGAAAAATATACCTTAAATACAATAAAGGGGTTTAATAAAGAAGCTATAGGAACTTCGAATATGCTTACTATAGTAGGATTTAAGCTAGTAAAAGCTAAGGAATGACCCTTAAAAGAGGTAATATTATAATTTTAAAAAGAAATAAGATCTTTATTATTTTTAGCCTTATTTATAAGGCTAGATATTCTTTATTTATTTATATCTTATACGAGATTCTTTGCTAAACTAAATAATACGTATATAAAGACTTTAAAAACGATTTAGAAATATTTAAATAAATACCCTAGCCTAAAGATTAAATATACGTATAATATCCCTTTAGACTTTTTATATATAAAAGGTTTTACTAATACTAGTTAGGCTTCGGATTTAATAAACGCCTGCTTTATCTTAAGGTACTGTTTTTATATATATAATAACGTTATAAGTTAGGCTTATTTTAAGCAAAAATTAGTTACACTCTCTACGTGCGAGATAGAATATATAGGCCTTAGGGAGGCTATAAAAGAAGCTATATATTTAAATAGTCTCTTTACTACAATTACTAGAGATTTATCTATAAAGATCTTAAATAGTGTTCCTCCTATTTTAATAGATAATACTACTGCTATTAAATTAGTAGAAAATCCTAAATTCTATAAGCGTACTAAACATATACGTGCTATATATTACTATACGAGAATAAATATAAGAAATAAAGAAATTAAGGTCTTTTATATTAAATTAAAAGATAATATAGCTAATATCTTTACTAAGAAATTAAGTCTTACTTTAATTAATAAGTTTAAGACCGGATTATCCTTAGTATAAGAAGTCTTATAAATAAAAGGAGTAATTAAAAGTTATTTTTTTGCTTTCTATACCTTTCCTCTTACTAGGTTTTTTTTTCTTTTAAAAAGGTTTCCTAGATATAATTTAAAAATACTAAGTTTTTAGATTATTTATAATTTTTCTTAAAGACTAAAGTTTACTTACTAAGCAATTATAAATAATAAAACTAAAGATTTTCTCCTTTTATAAAGGTTTTTCTATTTTAGTATATACCTTAAAATGTTGTTTCCTAAAAAGAAAGGTTTTTTATATATTTTAAGTATAAGAAAGGTTTTCCTATATACTAAAAGGACTTTACCTTATATATATACTACCTTAAATAAATTAGTAAAGAGTATATAAATCTACTCTTTAAAGGAGGCTATATAAGAGTAATTTTACTACCTTAATAAATTAGCTATTTTAATCCTTACTTAATTAGCTAAGCATAAGGGGGTATATAAATTATATAAAAACCCGCATTAAATAGCCTAGCTTTAACTCGTTATTTTTTCAGTTCTTACGTCTTTATACAATATTTATAACGTTATATATAGAACTAAGGAAGTTAAGGTAGCTAGATAAAATAAGAATCTGCTTAGACTTAAACTAACCTTAACTAACTTTAAATACGAATTACTATATAAAGAAGGGATATATAGCTATAGGGTAAAATGCTTTAAAATCAACATTCCTCGGGCTTTAAGACAGCTTAAAGGCCGGTCCGGATATGTTACTCCGTTCTTTTATATTTATCTATAAAAGGCGAATGTCCCGCTACTAAATAGCTAGAGATTCTATAAGCACTTACGCACTTAATTCTTTATGAATTAATTCTAGCTAAATCCTACCTTATATTATATCGACTCCTTTATTACGTACTATTATATAATCTCTTAATTTCCTTATAATTCTGCTGCTGCTTTAACCTTTAATAATAGCTAAAAGAAGGTATTATAAATATGAAAAGTTTATATATTAAAGCTTTATACTTAATTTACTTTAAAAGCCTTAAATATAGCTTTAGCCTTTATTTATAAAAAGCAGTTTTATATATATAAAGCTACTTTATATATATATATATTCCTTTTTAGCTAGTTAAATACTATTATTATCTTTTAAAGCTTTTTTTTTCTATAAAGCTTATAGCCTAGCTGCTAAAAAAGGTATAATAATAAGTATAATGCTTAGTAATCTATTTTCACGGGTACTCCGTACCCGTGGAATGGTATACGTAAAAAGGTACCCGTGGAAAGGTACCGTGGAATTTTAAAGACACGGGTACCCGTGTCCCAATACGTCCCTGCTTAGTAGTCCCGGCTTCGTAATCGCACCCTGCAGGCACCTACCTAGGTAGGTACCTAGTCTATGTAGTTCCATCGAGACGCACTGACCTAAAAAAAAATTCTCTTTGGATGTCGTCGCTCCTCTATAAGCCGCGCCCGACAACGGACGGCTGTATACCTCCGGCCGCATGTTTGCGCACCCTCCTCCCGACATCCAAGGACGGACAATGCGTCGTGCAGATAGATCCCTGCCGTATGAGAACCTGCTGACCCAACACTCATCAATCGTCTCGCTGCTATCTGTGCCAATTCGGAGAGGGGAAGGCAAGCAAACGGCGAATAGTCGCCTCGCAGCAGACTCGCGCGAGTCAGGACTGCTTCCCCGGACGTCCATGACAAATGCCGGCAGAAAGGCCGCAATGTAAGGCCGCAATAGCGGTCAAGCAGGATCGCCTCTCATTCGTTGGCCGGCCCAACGCTCAACCTCCCGCCACGGCTTCATTCTCGCCCCTGTTAAACAGCAACCACGTATGGATAACCGGCAAGCAAAAAAAGTGGGCTAGTGTAGCTAGTTAAGGCGCAGCGCCGATACCGCATATTTATATATATATATTCCCCACGCCTACTTAATAGAACCTATATATACATATATATCGTATATATATATATCGTAAAGTAAAGCTATTTATACTGCAATTTCTACCTTAAGCTGCCGCCGTAATAAAGTCTCTTTTAAACACTACCTTCTTATTGTTTAAGGAGGCATAGGCTGCTTACGAGCCTGTTAATAAGCCCGCCGTAGTAGCTTAGGCTTACGAGCCTTATAGGTTATAACATTAGCTAATCGACCTTATATAAGACGAAATCGTCGTCGCGATACCTTTATAAGGGCTTTCGTAAGGGCTCTTATAAAAGCTCTCGTAAGATATAAAGCATAAGTCGTTTAAGCCGGCTAAGTAAAAGCGTATAGCTGCTTAATAAGACAAAATAAAAGCAAACGTCTATAAAGAAGAAAAAGCATAGTAAGATTTATATAAAGATAAACTTATATAAGGACTTACGCCTTAAGCGGCGGCTAGGCCGCCGCTAGCAGGCTCCGCAGTATAAGGCAAGCAGGGCTTCTTTATTACGGAATCTAAACGGCCACGCCCGGACTCTTTACTTTACTCTTAAGGAAGCCCTATAGAACCTTATAACGGGAACGCTTAAAGCACGCACTATAAAGGCTCGCTTAAGGAGATACGACGAATATTACTAGTCGGACCCCGCTAAGGTCTTTAAGATAATACTATAAAGGGTTAAGAGCTTACTTAACTATAGTTTATAATATCTTTAACTATAAGAGATACCGTAAAAACTATTAAGCGGATTCCGCCGGTATCTTTAAGGGATTTTTAAGGATTTCCGCGGGATATCCTAACTATAGTTCGACCCGTTTCTTACTATAAAAGCACCCCGGAAGATATAGGATAAACCTTACCGCGATTTTTAAGGGATATTTAAGGATATTTAAGGGATTTCCTTAACTATAGTCTATAGTATTTTTAACTAAGCTTATACTTAGTTTATTAAGCAATTTTATAAGGATATCTATAGTTTATTCTACGCACTATAAATAGTATAATTAAAGATCTTAAGAATTAGCTTAAAAAACTAAGTATAAAGTAGCTAGCTATACCTTTAAGAATAAACTAAGCTTTTTACTATTTCTAAACCCTTATATACGTTTATATATAGTAATTAGTTTGTTATACTAGCTTAACTAGTAGTAATTAGTCCGTAGTACTAGCTTTAATTAGCGGTAATTAGTTTGTAGTACCGGCCCCGACTAGTAGTAATTAGTCCGCGCCTTATCCCCTTATCTTTATACTATAAAGCATAGTAAAGGTTATCGGGGAAAAATATTATATTATGCCTTAATAGCGGCGCCCGGACTTATATAAGTAAGGCGTAGCTAAAACTAGTTAAAATTATTATAGTAACTAAGTAAATTACTTATTTATATATTATTAATCTTAGCTAAACTATCTTAACTTCGGCTTTAATCCTTTTATAGGCCCCGATTTATAAGACTAATATAAAGTTAATAAGGTCTACTTAATAAAGAATTAAAAAGTCTTAAGTAAGTAATATATTAGCTAGTAAGCGTTTTACTATTTAAGCGCCGATCCTTACTTTTATAATTATAAGGCTGCTATTTAGCCTTCTTAGTATATACGCGGTAAATTCCGCTTATTTAATAGTAGCTATCTTTCTTACTCCTTAAATAGGAATTTATTAAAAGGAGTTTATAGTTATATCTTAAAAGGTCTTTACTAAGTTAGCTTAAATAAGGCTTTAGTCTGCCTTAATATTTATATAAGCCTTAATACTTATCTTAGGCCTTTCTTTTTTATAAACTAGTAAGCGTATATAAGTAAATTATAACGGCTTATTAAGGTTTAATAGCTAAATATTAAGAGAAGCCTTAACTATTTAAACGCTTTATAGCTTTTAAATAACTACTTACTATATTAAGCTATATCTTTATAAAGTAATATCTCGGTTAAGGTTAAGGGGGTATTTATCTTTAACGTATTAGTAGAGCTTATTCTTTAAAGGGAATACTTCGCTATAAAATCTATATACTTTATTAGCCTCTTATATTAAGTTTACTATAATATAAATTACGGTTTCTTTTAAGCTTTTATTAATATTTAACTAAGCTCCTTTTATATTTTACTTTTTATCCCTTAAATAGTTATTAGTCTTTATTATAGTTCCTTTCTTAGTTATAAAGTATGCCCGTTTTAGCTTTAGCGTTAATAAGTATATAGTCTTAAAGGTCCTTTCTCTTTTAAGCTAAAGGACCTTAGCTTATATTCTTAGCTATTTAAGCGGGTTTCTTTCTTAACTTAGTAAGCGCTATAAGGCCTAAGGTATATCCGCCTTTACTAAGCGGTCTAAAAACGTAACCCTTAATCTTAATAAGCTTTTAAAAAATAGCTAGGGCGTCTTAAACTATCCTTTAAGTACGTATAAAGTATAGCTAGTTAGCCCTCGCCTTTTTATAGGTTAAATCTATTTCTTTCGCGCTAGTAAGTACTTTTAAGATTCTTAAGTATATTTAACTTATAGCTAAAAAAGAATTTCTTTATAT
Organism: Ophiocordyceps robertsii; assembly: GCA_027405785.1. Taxonomy (NCBI): domain Eukaryota; kingdom Fungi; phylum Ascomycota; class Sordariomycetes; order Hypocreales; family Ophiocordycipitaceae; genus Ophiocordyceps; species Ophiocordyceps robertsii. The sequence continues at coordinate 13,453 of JAPEBW010001880.1, forward strand.
TCGTTAATCTATTTATTAATATCCTCGTTTTTTACTAAACGTTATAAGAATTCTAATAAGTAAATATCTAGCTTTTAATAAATTATTATAATTAAGTAGTTTAGCTAATAAAGCGCGGTATTAGCTTTATATTATAAGCGAGATATTTAAGACTTAAAATTAAATCTTACTACTATATTGTTAATAATAAAGTGCTTTTTATTAAGTGCTTATATCGCTATATTTAAGCGGATTCTAAACTGTTTTTATAAGGCGGATATCTATCGGCTTAGTTTAACGCTAAGCTCGCTAAGTTTTTCTTATTATAGTTTTAAGAGGTCCCCGGAATACTATTCCGCTATACTTCCTTAAAGGAAGGAGGGCAATTAAATAACTAATTTATTTATATAGGCCTCGCTTTTATTAGCATTTCGGCGGATAAAGTTAATAAAACGGTCTACTCCTTAAAATATATTAGCCTTATCGTCTTCTTAAACTTTATTAAAAGATACTTTTAAAGGTCTTAATAAGTTAAATCTCTTTATATCCTTAGCTTATAGTTAAGGTTTTTCTTAAGGCTTAGTAAGCGCGTCTTTTTTTCTTAGTGCTTAAAGGAGACTAAGGAATTATTTATTTAATATTACTATTATTCTTATTAAGGGGCTTAAAACTATACTTAATCTTAGTATATACGCGCTTAGTATAAATAGGTTTAGCCCGCTAAAGGTATTGCTTACCGCGTCCTTATTGCTTATTATTAAAGTCTTAGTCTTAATACTCTCGCTAAGCGCTTAACTTTCCGTTTTATATATATCTTAAAATTTAGTATACTATAAGGCCCTTAGTATAAAAGGCTTATTTCTATTAATTAAGAGTCTTAAAAATGCCTTAATTAGCGCGGCTATAGTAAATAAGGCTAAATAGTAATACTAAACTAAAAAACTACTAAGTATCCTTTAAAGCGGATTTTTAATTAAGGCCCTTAAGCTAAACTTTATTAGTAGTATACGGTAAAAATATCCGCTAAGCTTATTATCTTAAGGAAAGAGTAACTTTATTATAAGCTTAATCCGAAAGGTATTTAGTAAGCGGGGAGCCGGATAGTTTTAAGGTTAGCTTATCCTTACTTCTTTTATTTAAAGGATAATCGATCTGTTTAAGTAATACTAAATTTAGTTTACTTAGTTATATAGATTTTATTATTTTATAATCTATCCTTTATTAGTATTTAAAAAGCAAATTGCCTCTTAAAAGGTAATAGTCTTAGCTTAGCTAAGCGGGACTTATTTTACGTCCTATTTAGCTTTATAAGCTATTGCGGTATAGTACTTTAAAAAAGGGTAAAAGAAATTATTAAACTAATATACTTAGTAAGCCGCGGCCTTTTCCGCTTTTATAGCTTACTTATCTTAAAGTTTTATTATAAGTATATTAATAAAAAGGTAGTTATTATTAAGGTTAAACTTAAAGGCTAATAAGAGCTTTTTACTAAAGAAAATATCGTTTAGTATCTAACTTCTTATAAGATAAGTACTTAATCGTGCGATATAGTTGCTCTTAGCTTAGTAAATATCCGAGGGATTTCCGTTTAAATAAGTAGGAATTGCGACTATTTACTACGCCTTAAAGCATAAGGATAAGGGGATAAGGCGCGGACTAATTACTGCTAGTTAAGGCCGGTACTATAAACTAATTACCGCTAGTTAAGGCTAGTATTATAGACTAATTACTACTAATTTAGCTAGTATAATAAACTAATTACTATATATAAATATATATAAAGGTTTAAAAATAGTAAAAAGCTTATTTATTCTTTAAGGTATAGCTAGCTACTTTATACTTAGTTTTTTAAGCTAATTTTTAAGATCTTTAACTATACTATCTATAGTATATAGATAAACTATAAATATCCTTATAAAATCGCTTAATAAACTAAGTATAAGCCCTATTAAAAATACTATAAACTATAGTTAAGGGAATCCTTTAAATATCCTTAAATATCCTTTAAAAATCGCGATAAGGTTTATCTTATATTTTTTAAAGTGTTTTTATAGTTAAAAACGGGTAAAACTATAGTTAGGATATCCCGCGGAAATCCTTAGAAATCCTTTAAAGATACTAGTAAAATCCGCTTAATAGTTTTTATAGTATCTTTTATAGTTAGAGATATTATAAACTATAATTAAGTAGGCTCTTAACTTTCCGTAGTATTATCTTAAAGACCTTAGCGGGGTCTAACTAGTAATATTCGTTATATCTTTTTAAGCGAGCCTTTATAGTATATGCTTTAAGCGTTTTTATTATAAGGTTTTATAAAGCTTCCTTAAGAGTAAAGTAAGGAGTTTAAGCATAGCTATTTAAATTCCGTAATATTATATAAGTTCTTTTTTATTAGCTTTAATATCCTCTTTAAGGTTTTTTATAAAAACCTTAATATTAGTAGTAAGTTCCTTAGTTATTATAGTAAGTTTATTATAAGTTTTCCTTAATTTAAAAAACTAACCGCTTCCTTACTTATCCGAAAGGTATATAAGATAGTTGTCTTTATTATATTTAGTTTTAAAAAGCTACTTATACGCACTATCCTTAATAGTAATAACTATATTAAAATATTCTATAAAAAGAGTATAAGGCTTATTACTATCTTCTTTCTTAAAAAAGGGCTTCTTTATCTATTTTATCGAATTTAAGGTCTTTAAGATTATAGCTACTATTATCTTCTATATTTAAAGGTAGAACGTTCGTATTAAAATAAACAGTATTTTCGTCGTTTTTATTAATAATTTATAAAGAAGTTCTATACTTATAATTATTCTTAGTCTTAAAAGCATTCTTTTACTAATTGTTTAAGCTTTTAGCTTTTATCTTTATCTTTTTATTAGGTTTTTCTTTATAAAGACCTTTTATAAGCGAACTAGTTTTAAATAAACTAAAGGTTAGTATAATAAGCTTAGCGTTAATTTCTTCAGTATCCTTAATTAAAGGTAATAGTAAAGTATATCGGGGATTATAGGCTAAGAGGGTATTATTCTCGCGAATAGGTATATTTCTTCCCTTAAAAGAATTCCTTTTTTTAATATAATCTCTTATAATATAGCCTTTCTTCGCATAGTTAAAGCATTAAATAGCTTTCTTAATAAGCTTTAGCAGGGTTGCTTTAAAGGTATTTAAGTTAATTATATTACTTAAGTCGCGTTATCGTTTTCTTATATTTTTCTTTATAACCCCGCCGGGAGTTAAACGGTATTTTTATTACTACCGGCGTTAATATTATTTATTATCTATCCGGACCGCTAGACTAATATAGTTTAGTAGTATCTTTAGCCTATTTAAGCGGTAAATTTTATCCTGAACTTTTTCTTTAAGTCCTTTATAAAACGTAGCTATAAGGGCATTATCTTCTTATTTTAGCTTAAAAGTTATTTATTAAAATCGAGCTATATAAGCTAATAAAGACATAACTTACTTAAGGCTTTTTAATTTATACTTTACTAATCGTTGCTTATTTATAATTCCGAACGTTTTTTATAAAGCTTCTTTAAAGTTATCGAAATTCTTAAAAATATTCTTCGTCTTAAAATTCTTATCTTTAAGACTATTATCTATATAGTCCTTAAAAATCGGTTCGAACTATATTACTACTAAGCCTTATAAGCAACTAAATATAAATATAACTTTTACTACTTCTTAATTTATTATAGTAAGATAAAACTAAAATAAGCTTTAAAAAAGGTAATAAACTCTTATAGCTTAGCTAATTCTTTAGTATAAGGTTTAAGAGCTTTAATCTTTAAAATAAAACTATTATTTATAGAGCTTATAAGGGGATAAAAAAGCCTTAAATATCTCGAACTAGCTTACGGCTAACTAATTAGCTATAGTATTATAAAAGTAGATATTTTTCTTTTATTTATTATAATTAAATAGATATAATTATAATAAATACCTTTTTCTTACTTAATAGCTTAAAAAACTTATTAAGTATATAAATACTAAGTATTCTTTATCGAAGCTATTAAGTTCGTAAAGATTCTTATAAGCTAGTTTTATATTATAAAACCCTTAGCATTTCTTATACGCTAAGTAGTAAGGCATAATTTATTTATTTTAAATTTACTAGCTAAAAAGGAAGAAGAAGACTTAGTGCTAATTACTAAACTAAATAAGGTAAGGGTATCTTATTATACGGATTTCTTAGGTTAAAACTAGCTAAAGAAAAAGAAAAAAAGAAAAAAAAAGTTAAGAGAAAAAGGAGGAAGGACCTCCTTTTATACCTTTTTACGGTTATTAAAAGGCTTTCCTTTTATATACTTTTATATACTTTTATATACTAATCTATAACTTATACCTTATATAACTTATAAGGTTATTAA
>JAPEBW010001881.1:0-17796 GCA_027405785.1 Ophiocordyceps robertsii
GGAGGGGCTTCTCGCAGACCCCCATCTCGTGTCTTGGCACGGCTTCAGGCGCATGCCGGCGTCACTTGCCTCCTCGTCATTTCTTTTCAAGTTTTCCGTTATTTTTTTTCATCTATTTGATCCCAAGTCTTGTTTTCCAGCCCGCCCCCCGTCCCCTCACGAATCGACAATGCTCGCTCATTCGATAACAACCCATGGCCTTCTTTGCGCAACACAGGGGTGGCCGACCTCGTCACCCGCCACCCCGATCCACTCCCTCAAGGCCCGACCGCATAGCTTTCCTCGTCGTGTCATGGCGTGGCTGCGACGCGTGTCTCTGCGCCTCCGAATCGCGTCACCCGGGGCAACTTGACAATCCGTTGCCGCTTCGCAGCGCTAACGCTGTGCCCCATCTCCTTCTCCCCCGCTTGGGTGCGCGAGAGCGAGAGGGAGAAGAGCCGGAGCCCGTGCCGCGCCGCCATGTACACAGCCACGGGCACTTGGCGGCGGCGGGCTGCACGGCGTGCATGAGCCGGCAGGCCTCGGCCTCTCCTTGCACAAGCAGCCTCAGACGGCGTCGGGAAGCCGGACGGCAATGTCGCCCGACTGCGTGATGTAACGGACCCACGGAAGGGAAGGATATTGGAGCTGCGCGGCAGGTTAGGGCCGCGTCGGTGTCATGCTAGGAAGAATAACCGGAGTTGCTCACCTTTGGTTCAGTGATCTTGAGGTACCGCACCTGGATGCCACTCGTGGTGAAGTAGGGAATCTCAAACTTGACCTGAATGGGCCGCTTGGCGCCCTTGCCCATGCCGCCGACGCCGCCCATGCTCCCGCCGAAGCCTCCCGTCATGCCGCCGCCGTGCTCGTCGTCGCCGCGGACGCTGGGCAGGCCGAGCTCGGCGCGCATCAGAAACTCCTTTTGGCCGCCAAACTGCTTGATCTTCCAGACAATGGCGCTCTGCTCCGGGGCGTAGTGGACGGAGCCAATGTTTGTGCGGAAGCGGGGCGAGTCGGCGTCGTCGGGGACGGGGACGATGATCTCGACATTGTTTGCGGTGCTGCGGCGCTTGAACTGGGCCTTGGCCTTGAGCATGTACTCGATGCGGGAGCCCGAATGGGACTCGACGACGCACTCGACCCAGATGAGGGGCTTGACCTGGGTGTTGAGGCGGTACGACATGAGCTCAAACTCGCCGTCTGGGGGGATGAAGGAGATGGTGCGGTCGTTTTCGAAGCGCGACAGGCGGACGCACTGGTGGAACTTGACGTCCTCCATCTCGATGGCCTTGCCGCGCGTGGTGCGGCCCGTCGTCTCGAACATGACCTTGTCGTTGAGGCCCAGGCGCAGCTCGGGCATGCCGCTCAGGTAGCACTTCATCTTGATGGCGCCGAGGATCTCGCTGCGCAGGACGTTGCCGTTGGAACTGACGAGCAGGTTGAGGCTCTCGACGACATCGAGGAAGACTTCGTTTTTGCGATAGCGGATGCCCTCTGAGCGCCAGGAGACGGCGTTTGTGACGGCGATGGGGGGCCGGGCCTGGACCTCGAGCTTGTGGGACTCTTGGGTGATGTACTCCTGGAGGATCTTGGACTCGGTGGTCTGGGGGTAGCCAAAGTCCATCATTTCGTCGAGAAGCTCGTAGATGATGACAAAGTTGTCGCGAATCGACTCTTCCTCGAGGGCTTTGAAGTACTCGGTGAAGACCTCGACGATTTTGTGGAGGAAGAGGAGAATCTCGGCGGCATTGGTGTTGCGCTTGGTAAGGGCGAGGAGGTAGAGGTTGTTGTGGCGGATGTAGAGGTACTGTTGGGCCCTGGGCCGTCAATCTGGTGCGTCGCAAGGGGGGAGAGGGGGGCCGAGGAGCACGCACGTTGATGCCCTCGTGGGAGAAGCAGGGAGGGACGGCGGAGGATTCTTCTTCGGCTTCGGAGAGGAGGATGGGAAACTTTTCGACGGCGGACATGGGAATATCACCCCTGTAGTTGCGGGCGAGGAGGGTCTAGCGAGGGGGCAAGGGGTTAGCTTGAGGCGGCGTTGCGAAGATGATCTTGACGGGACATTACCTTGCCCTTGAGGTCGAGAAAGAAGAGCGCCGAGGCCATGGCTAGAAAGCGGCCGCCGGGCGAGACAGGCGGAGAGCAAGGGACGGCGGAGCCAAGCGACGGGCGAGTCGTCGGCTGTTGCAGCCAGGGGAGCTGATGGGGAGACGAAGAGAAGCGGACGCGGTGCCCTTTCCATGCGTGGGCCGGAGACTGTGATGTACTGTGCCTGCGCGAACGGGTGATGGTGGCCTCAGCGAGGGGTCATGACGGGGACGCCCAGGGTGCGAGAGCTGTCGAGCTTGCAGCCGTGATGGTTAGCTGGGCGTGAGGTGGATGACGGTGAGTCGCTAGTTGGGCGCTTGGTACGGCTATGGTGGTTCGGCGCGGCAGAACGCCGGGCCATTCTCAGGCCAGGTCTCAAGAAAGGGTGGATGATGGCTCACGTGACTGGAAATTTCGGAGGGGCATGTGAAGAAAATTCACGGCCACCTTTCCAAGCCTCTTCTCTTCTTCTTCTTTCCCCTCCAACGCGCCCATTAGACAGTGCAGCCCATCTCCTAGCCCGCGCCCGGGTGGCATTTTGCCGCTCGGGATGCGGCGCCGTGGATGGCCAGCTGCGATTTGGTGGCGCGGAGAGCGGAAGGATTACACCTGATGGTTCCATAAGAGCTGCCCGAGCCTCCTGTTCTTGCAACAGCACCGTGGCTTTGGCGGCGTCAGAGGAGCCGCACATTTCCCATCGAGTGTCGTTGTGCTTTGGCAGTGGCCCATTGCGATGCTCGTCTTGCGTTTGTCCAGGAGGAGGCCTCATTGATGGCGTCCGAGGTGATGGTTCACAGGAGTCGGCGCTCAGGACCGAGGCGTGGCATGGGTTATCGAAGCTGGAGCATGTGCCGTCCTCCCCCGACATCATTGGCCTGCTTGCTTACTACCTCGGGGTGACGAACACTGTACATACGTGCCTGAGCCCTTGCTGTTGCAAAACGTCGTTGGTCCCACGTCATGGTGCCGAAGCTGGTCAAGACAGGAACAGAGTTTGCCCAGGCATTCAGGTCCTGGCGCACGGTCGAGCTGCAGATTACCTAGCTTTGGCAGAATCCAGGGCCCAGCTCGGATGGCGTCGAGAACGTGTCGGTCCATTAGTCGTCGAGAGTCGTCGCACGTCATGACATGGCTTGGCCATGACTCAGTGCTTGGCGATGAGATTGTGGCGGCACAGGCAGCCAAGAAACGGGCCAGTTGGCATATGCAACTCACGGTGATGAGCAAGCATGTACTCTGTATGACAGTATTATGTAGGTACTGCGTACATACAATGCGTTACTTGCCGAGCGAGGCAAGGGGAGGAGCAAGCAGTCACGGCACCGGGTCTATCGGCCGATGATGCGTCGAGTGTATGCAGTCTGAGAAGAAAGGTCGAGACGAGCACCGCAGTTTATTCCTCGAGAGCCCCCGGTGAAGCTGTCCCCGGCAGCTTCGTTTCCATGGGCTTTGAGGATGATGGCGGCCAAGGCTCTGCACAAACACAACGCACAATGCCACGTGCCTACCGAGTAGACCATTTCCCAAAGGACGGATGCGGATCCCACATTCAATGGTGTTGCATTCCGTCGGCTCTCTTGACAAAGTCGGCTCCGAGAGGCCCGGGGTGGTTTCAGGGCGGGACGGACGTGCACGTGCAGCGTGTCACCTTGGACGCCTGCCTTTGGGGGCAGCATTCTCCACGCCCCGGAAGCGTCGCCAGAGAGCATGTCAAATATTGCACTCTCTTTTGCTTCGCCTTGAATCTTCACATGCTGCCACAGACCCAAGTACCGAGTACATGGCGCCAAGATAGGTAAGCCGTCGAGCACGTGCCCAGCACCTGATTTGCATGCCACCAACCGCACACATCACCTCACCGCAACGCAGCCCGGGCCTGTGCTAGGCCCTGCGAACCCTGCAAAGCCCTGCAAGTCCCGCCCCATGGCCTCACCCATCCCCCAAGTGTCTCAGGTTCCCGGTACTTGGACGGGCTTGCCCAAAAGCATGCCACCAGCACGAGTCAGTCACAGACTCGGCGCCCGCCCAAATATTCCGCCGACACGTGAGATTGGACGAAATGGCCCGCTATCACATGCTGCAACGGTCGTGAAAACCGGGACCCCCCCCCTCCTCTCGCTGCTCTAACTCGCTCTCCCGCCCCGTTTGCCTCGCACAGAATCAGGATCCATTGTTGCCCTCGGGGCCGCCGCCACAAACTCCTCCACATTCAACACCACCAGTGCTGCCTGCATACCTCGAGGCCATTCATGCAGTTCGCATCGTTGTTGGCCACCAACCGCACCGCCCAACACCAGGCCGAGGCCGTCGACGACAACCATCACCACCAGCCTCGTCTTGTCAGCCAGCATACCTATTTGCCCAACCTCGCAAGCCAGGACTTCGAGCCAGGGCCCCGAGCCACGACCCCGAGCGAGGACCCCGAGTCAGCGCCCCGAGCCAGCACCGCTTCTGCCTCCCCTCGCATCAGCCGTCCGCTCACCTTTCTTTGGCCTCCCCTCCCCGACACTCCAGCCCCGTTTCAGCGCCCGACCGTCCACTCAGCAAACCGGCTCGATGCAGTTCTCGCCCCCCCCCGACATCGATCCGCTGCCCACCAAGCTGCCTCCCCTTCACAGCCATCATCGCCATGTCATGCTGCCCTCCCTCAGCAGCCTGACCGCCGACGTCTTGCCCGGTCCCCCGCCGCCCCCCCCCTCGCACTGGCCGACGCTGAACAGCCCGCTGGCCTACCGCCCGCCCCAGCATTCCCTTCATCAAGTCGACAGTCCTGCCGCCATGGACCTCGACGCCAGCAGTGTCGTCAGTACCGCCACCTCGGACCGCCAGTTCGATGGCGCCTCCAACAGCGGCCTCACCCTCGACGATCCAGACGTGCGCTTGGCCGCCGAGGCCTTGGGCGACCTAAGAGCCGGTCAGTGCCTGGCGTGGCCCAGCTCGCTTGTCCCTTGACTGACCAAACGCAGACTTCGTCTCGTCGCCCCCAGACAGTGGCTCTCTGCCTCCGATGAGCCCGCGTGCAAGGAGCGTCCAGCCAACCCCCCCCTTTCCGAGGCCTGCCTCTCCTCAGCATGAGCCCCTGTTGTCCCTGCTCACCACCTCGCATCCGCTCCTGGCTAGCACCATTGGCGGCGCCAGCTCAGCCTACGGGGGCGCAAAGAACTTTTCGCCCCGCTTCAAGTCGAGCGCCGAATACGTCGAGGGCTACTTGACCCCCATCGCCAACACCGTCAACTCGGTCGGCCGCGTCACGGGTGTCGAAGGCGGCGTTAGGTGGTTCCTCGGCGCCAGCCGCCGCCATGCTCCGTCCTCGGATTCCGACTTTGCTGCTAGCTCCAACAAGCGACGCAAGGTCGACGGTGCCCGAGACACTGCTGGCCCGAGCTCCATGGACCATGCAAGGGGGTTGCAGAAGCTCTGGGCCGAAGAGCCTTGCCAGTTTAGCCCCAGGACCCCGCGTCGCCTGTCGTCGACGAGCACCGTAGACACCCTGCCTGCCTATGACGAGATGCGATCGCCGGCCTACACGGAAACCACGGGCCCGCCAAACCCACCGCGATCCAGCCCCTCGGCCGCCCCGTGGCAGTCCCGCCTCATCATGTCGACGTCGGGGCTCAGCGTGGCCATGAGTGCCGAGAGCTTGCGCAGCCTAAAGTACTGTCTGCGATGGCTCCGCTGGACCAACGACCACATGGGCCGCGTCATTGGCACCCTTAAATCGACGCTCGAGGAGTACGAAAGAACAGGTCCCGAAATGGCCCGCATCCAAGGCTCGGGCGAGGCAACCTCGGATGACGGAGCGCCCGAGGCGGCGCCGGAGCAGTCTCGCGTCGAGCTCGCCAACAGGATCAACTCGCTCAACGGTGATGTTCTCAAGACGCTCCAGGATGCCATCAACACGGTATCAAAGTATGCCGGTGGCGCTCTCCCCGAAAACGCGCGGGTGCTCGTCCGCCGTCATCTCACCAGCCTCCCCCAGCGCTTCCGCGTTGCCACCATGTCCAGCGCGCCCGACAGCGGGGACGGGGACAGCGAGTCGGCCATCCGCGACGGCGCCCAGAAGGTGCTTGTTCTCGCAAAGGAGGGGCTCGACATGGTGACGCAGATAAGCGGCGTGGTGGACGGCACCATTGTCACGGCAGAGGAGTGGTGTGAGCGCATGGGGAGGAAGAGACAGAAGTCGGGCGAAGACGATGAAGAGGCTGTCCTCTATCAGCAGGAGCCGGATGGCGACGTCAAGGTGACTTGAGCCGAGGCCGACTGAGGGTACAGCACATTCTAGCCTCGGCCGGTCTCGTCGTCAGAGTCCGGGCCGTGGACTTGACGCGAGAGAGCTCTGGTCGTGGTAGCATGGCCATCGAAGTTGTGCTTGGCAAGTAACAAAGGAAACGGTCGGACCCCAGGCGAGAAGCTAAATATCACAGTCTGCGTCACGGATGAGACTTTGGACCTCCGGCATTTGCATATATCGCTTCATCGCCCAATCGGGCCTGTTGCCTTGGATCGGGACGAGTGACGCTTGTGGCGCAACGAATTGGAACAGGCGATGGGTTGATGGGAACTCTAAAAGATTTACAGCTTCTCTGCCTGGTGGTTGCCACCATGCTTGGCTCTGCATGGACTCCAGTTTTGCACGAGCTGGAGGAAGCGAGGCTTCTATTGACGACAAAGACTGGACCACGGCTCCTCCTCAACATTGTATGATTTGTCTGCAGAGTTCCGTTATCACCGGCACTTGGCTCGGCCGATCTGCGACTGCCACCCAATCGGGTGCGAGTTGGCAATGGTGCGCTCCCTCTATAAGCTTCGTCACTAGACGCCACAGTCCGGCACTTCTAGCCCGGGTGCCGTAGCGCGCGATGCTCCTGGTTTCCAGTTTTCGTCTTCTGCCCCTTACCATCAATAGCACCACCATGGCACTTCAAATTGAGCCAGGACAAGCTCGGCTCGGGTCTAGTGACGCTTCCATGGACCATCATCCCCCCCCCTTTCCCCGCCCTCTCTCCCCTTGGCTTGGTCCGTCAGGAAGAAGAGGCTAGTCTTGGCTAGTGGGCCCCACGCATCGGACGGCGGCCGATGGAGAAAGTCTGTGCGGGCAAACTGCCGGTGGGCAAATCCCTGGTGGGGGACACGGCGTTCGGGGCGGGCGATGCTAGATGATCGGGTCCGAGGGCGGGTGGACTGTTGATGGGCGGACCAACCGAGCGGCACGGCCAGGCGCCGTCCTAGCGGATGGCTGTGCTCTCGGTGATTTGAGTAGAGCGAGCTGTCGAGGTTCGTGAGACCAGTTCAAGGCTATAAAATGGTTTGTCCCCTTTGTGGCCCTGCCGAAATGAGCAGCATTCTCTCAGTGTGGCCTTGTGATTCTTGAATCTGTTCAACAGGCAAACACGATCTCTGAATTTCAAGACAAGCCGTCGGCCCACGATGAAGCTTGCCGTTCTTTCAACCCTGATGCTGACTTCGGCAGCCGTGTCGACACAGCACAGGCCACGGGAGGCGGCGGCCGTGGTGGGCAACAAGATGGGCAGCCTCATGGGCCTCAAGTCGTCGCACTTTGAAAGCAAAAAGGCGGCCGGCGCGTTTGCCGCAGACAAGTACAAGGCCATGGGGGCGACGCCGTGCAAGGACGGCAAGGCGGGCGAGTACAGCTGCGAAAAGGTCGATCTGCAGGCCTTTGTCACGCATGGCGACATGGGTAGCCAGTCCCGGGCGGGAAACGACATCTGGGGTGAGTGTCTCGGCCCCTGGCTGACTTGCCCCTGACTGTCCTACCCCTGACTGTCCTACCCCTGACCATACACAATGTGAATGCAGCACAAGCACAGGCTAACAACTCATGTTCAAGGATGGACCTCGGACGACGGCCGTGAGTTTGCCCTGGTTGGCCAGACGGACGGGACGGCGTTTGTCGAGGTGGTCAAGAACGGGGCCCTGAAGCCCGTCGGCCGGCTCCCGACGCAGACCGAGGATGCCATCTGGCGAGACATCAAGGTCATTGGCAGCCACGCCTACATCGGGGCCGAGTCCCGGGACCACGGGCTGCAGGTGTTTGACCTGCGCAAGCTGCTCGGCGTGGGCGGCAACGAGACCAAGACGTTCGACACCAAGACGGACCTGACGGCGCTGTACACAGGCTTCGGCAGCAGCCACAACATCGTGGCCGACGGCGAGACAAACACCATCTTCGCCGTCGGAGCGAGCCCCGGGGCGGCGTGCAACGGGTCCAACGGCGGGCTCATCATGCTCGACGTCAAGGAGCCGTCCAAGCCGACGCTGCTGGGGTGCGCGGGCGACGACGGCTACGTGCACGACGCGCAGTGCATGGTGTACCGGGGTGTGGACAAGAAGTTTGCCGAGCGGCACATCTGCATCGCCTTTGACGAGTCCAAGCTGGCCATCATGGACGTGACGGACAAGAAGAAGCCGGCGGTGCTGTCACGCACCTTTTACGACGGCTTCGGCGGCAAGGGCGCCTACACGCACCAGGGATGGACCGTCGACAAGGACATGCGCTACCTGGTGCTCGACGACGAGCTCGACGAGCAGATGCGCCGCAACGCCTCGCAGGACACGCACACGACCACGTACGTCTTCGACCTGGCCGACCTGACGGCCCCGCGCTGGACCGGCCAGTACAAGAGCCCGGTGCGGGCCATCGACCACAACCAGTACGTCGTCGACAACGCCGTCTCGTACCAGGCAAACTACGCCTCGGGCCTGCGCGTCGTCGACGTCTCGGGCGTGCCGGCCGACCCGACGGGCGGCAACATGAGGGAGCTGGCGCACTTTGACTGCTACCCCGAGGACGACGGCGATCCGCAGCCCGAGTTCAACGGGGCCTGGAGCGTGTATCCGTGGTTCAAGTCGGGGACTGTGGTGCTGAATTGCATCGAGAGGGGGTTGTTTGCCCTCAGGGTGAATACGGGCAAGTAGATGGATGTGGTGCGTTTTGTGCCGTGGCTTGCTTGTTTGATATATATATATATACCGGGTAATAAAAAAGGACTGACTGGCTGCTTGTGTGTCTCCAAGGTATTGTCTCGTCGGTATACTACTAACTGGTTGTTTCATGGCGGAGGAGATGGCAACCCGGCACGTCAGCTGCCTCGCTCCTACGCCGACAATGATGAATCACAAAGCCGGAATGCATGGCATGAACTGCTAGGCTTCAGCCCGCCACTCGGCGAGACGGGCCAAGGTCCGCAGGAGTCGAGGCTCGGCGACGCCGACGGAGACAACATCAAGTAGATTTAGATGGGCGAGTCTCTGGCCGTGAGCCGTGCCATTTTGCCATCAGATATCACTTTTCTCGACGCCGCATCCCTCCCCTTGAGGGCAACAACGGACTGTGCGAGTCCCTTTCACCTTGAGTCCATCTTGTGTAAAGTGACGGGCGGCATCATGCAGCAGACAAGGCCGGGGTCGGCAGATAACCGTCAATGTATTGAGTGGCAGGTGCATTAGTGGCGGCACATTGCAGCTCCAATGCTACTTGAAACTCACCTCTCTTTTGCACAACTACTCTCAGGAACTTGATGCCTTTGGCCTCGTTGATTACAGCTGCCCTCCACCAACTCACCCGCCCCTCCTTGTCCACGGCCCATCGAGCTTTCTCACCCGTTTCCTCGCACAAATATAGCCGTATGCATGTCCTCTACATGTTGGGGGAAAGAGATGGTGCAGTCAACTTGAGCCAGGGGCCCCTCATCCTACTTGGTGACGGAGTAAACAACCGAGTCCTGCACGCCCTTGTGCCGCTTGTAATCGCTCTGCGTGGTAGCACCACCTCGGAACACGTAGCCGAACCAGAGGCGGTCCTTGGGGGTGCCGCTGTTGATGGCTGCGCAGAGCAAGCGACGGTTAGCTCGACTGCCACGGCAACCAGGGGCTTGGTCTGTCCACGGGAGAGGGGAGTTCATCCTCACCTGAAAAGGAGATTGTGGAGGTGCAAGCCGTATAGGACAGGCACTTTTCCAGGACGTGGTCCGCCCAAGAGTCGCGGGTGTAGTCGCCGTAGTTGGCGTTGTAGCCGGCAATCACGTTGCCGGGGAACAGGCGAGAGCCGGCAATCCAGTCCAAGGGTGAAGCGAGGGCGACTTGGGCGTAGGCCCGTTGCTGTGCAAGGGCCGCTGTGGTGGCTACCATGCTTCCGGCGAGGAGGGAAGACGGCTTCATGGTGGACTCTTGGTGCTGATGTATGATGTATGTGTGTGTGTGACAAGAGATTGAGTGCCACGGACTCTGTTGGAAAAGACCGTCTTTATATACCCGGATATGCCCTCATGGAAAGCAATGGACAGGGGAGCTGCTTGTTGCTGGGGCCTCGGAGGCTCCGTCCCGACGGCAGCAGGAGACACGCCATGCAGAACGCATGCGCGGGAGGGTTCCATGATAATATACATGTATGCAGCCCGAGACGCAACCGATGCCGTCGAGTGCTCGGTCCGCCTCGGGGTGCCCGCCGGGCGGCCCTCGAGGTAACCAAGGCGCATGCATACACGAAATTTCGTGCGTCGTTGTCTTGATTGCCTGTTTTCTCGCCTATTGTCCATCCGCTGCCGTTGGGGACCGTGTTTCCCTTGCCGTGGTTGCTGTTATCTTCCCTTTATTTACTTTGACGAAACTCGCTTGTTGTCGGAGAGAGCGAGTCAAGTACCGCGGCAGCAAACGGCATGCTCGGTACGTTAGGTAGAGATGCTCTTTGGATTCCATGTAGGGCGGCTACATTTATGTGTTGTAGGGTGTTGATTTTGCATTGTCCGTTTAGAAGAACATTGTATCTCCAAGACAAAGGGACAGGACCTCCAAGTCAAGAGGGATATCTACAGTAGGCTCTAACTTTTCCAACTATTGGGCAACCATAGACATAGGCAGAGGGCTATGCCAAAAAGAAAAAGAGGATACGGGTTGGTGGGATGACCATCGTAACTTTACAAGGTCTGTGGCTTTATGCGCTCTATTCCCACCACACGCAGCACATCAACTGACTCAAGCTTGGCTACCTTGATGGAACTATTCATAACCAAACAGCTGCTAATACTTCTCCAGACGTCGGCCTGAAGTTGACATACGGATCGAGGACTCAAAAGCTCCCAATTTCTCTATCCAAGGAGGGTCCTCTACCTGGTTGATATGTGACACAGCAAGCAGGAGGAATAGAGCAGAGGAGCAATTGGGTCAGCTGGACGGGCCGATTAACCGTAATGACCCGGCAAATTACAGCCGATGGCCCGCGATGTGGCTTCCACCGAGAGTTGGGCTGATGTTGCATGTTCTGATGTTACAACTTCCACGTTTCCCGCCAACCACTGCCCCAGCATTAGCAGACTTCCGAAACGTCCAGTTGATGTTGATACTTACAATCAGCGTCCAGATAATTGAAACTCTTGCATCGAGAGTCGCCGCTGCAGTCCTTGGCACACTCTTCCAGGGTCCTGATCGGATATGGGCTTGGCCGAATATCTGCACTAGGGTCGCAACTGGTTGCTAAGCTGCAAGCCATCTTATACTTGGTGCCGTCCACTTCCTTAATCTTGCCGTTGAGTCCAGGGCAGATGGCTTCGGGGGGGACGGCGCTTTCGAGATAGCCATCTTGCGGGAACGGGCTCGTGTCTTGGGGCTCAGACGGGCCTTCATCCTTCTGAGTCGTGGCCGAGTTGCGGTTAGCCAAGGAGGTCGAATCCAACACGCCTACCCTGGTCACTTGCCTTGGGACAGCCGCCACCGCATCCACCGGATCCGTTGCATGCGCCGGCGCAGCCCATCGAGTAAGCGCTGGCAAAGCCGGGAGCCTTGATGGTGGGCTCGCCTTGGTGGTTGCCGTAGTAGCAGGTCTTTCGGTGAAGGTCGTAGTCGGCACTGTGGCATGCCGACAGCTTCCCGCATGCCTCGATGAGAAACTCCGGAAGAGGCAATGGAGATGTCACAATCCAGGACCTCGACTAGAAGACGTCCTCCTTTATACTCTAGAGTATGGTCCTAAGCGAGTCTAGCATCTGCGTCGACCTTTCGGGCACCAGCACACCCCAGTGTATGCGCGGACGCGTATGCAGCAGCCAGAAGCTGAGGCTCGCCATGGTGCTGCCCATAGTAGCAGATCTTGGTGTGCCGGTTCCAGTCGACACTGTGGCAGGCCAGACGGGCGCCGCAGGCATCAATGCACTCCTTGAATGTTGCTTGCGTGTCCTTGTCTAGGAACATTGATTAGTACCCATCCGTCGTCAAAGGGTGGCCGAGAGGCCTACAGATTGGTTTAACACCATGGCGTCTCCCGCAGTCCATGTGGAAACGCTGCTAGTCGTTAGCATAATGTATGCATGTTCAGTCAGATCCAAGGACAACGCACTTCATTGGCAGGACTGTCATACTATTCCAATTGTTAGCATTCTGATGTGTAAAGGACATTCAAGCACTTACCACCATGCCGTTGGCTGACGGGCATTCAGTAGAGCAGAGGATGCTTGGCTCGTCTGGAAAGTCCTCTACACAAGGGTCTAGACCTGGCTGCTTGTCAATATCGATCCAGGTATTAACGCCTGCTTGGTGGAATGGCTCGATGTATTGTTTCTTCATGGCACAGTTATTCTCGCTCCAGTCACAGATGACAGATTCCTCTGTAGGGATTTTAATTTAGTTGTCAGCTTAGTAGAGATGATGGGGGTGGTATGGTGTAGAAAATACCTTCTCTGCTGCATTGATCTGCGCAGTCCATCATGCTTTCGTATATTAGCCATAGGTCGTATCGATATCAAGGCAATCATACCTTGTGCAGCGAGTATTCTTCAGCGGAGTCGCGTTTGGAGATTGGTAGTCGCACTTCAACATGTAGTTTTTTCCATTGCTCGAAAGGTCAGTTTCTCGCAGCGTGGAATATATCCATCCGGACTTGGTCTTACAGAGTAGTGTATTTGCTCCCGTTGTCCTCGGGACACTTGTATGAAACCTTGCTGCCTTGATTGCCACAGCCACCGGACTTGTGCGAGCTGCCAGGAGGCTGTTGCGTGGACGGCTCGGGCACGTCGTCAACAAAGAACCAGGTTGAAAGATTTGCGAGGTCGAAAAGAGAACCAGTCTTCTTCAAAGCACACTTGCCGGTTTCCCCGACGAGCGTGCTGTGCAGACACTCCTTGTTCGCCGCGCACCTCTCGGCACACTCTGCCAGGCTGGTGCACGGTTTCTCCTCAAAGGGCATCTCTCGAATGCCTTGGTTGCACTTCAACTCATACCTCTTGCCGCCCCTATGTAGTAATCAGTAGGTACATGTATTGATTCGAATATCTGCCGGGAGAAACGCGACATACGTGAGGATTTTCTGTCCGCCACTTTCGGGGCAGACATATTCGACTTGGGCGGCTACCGAGCTGGCGTAGTCAACCGCAACCAGCACGGACAAAACGGAGGAGAGTGCAGCTTTCATGATGGCAGGTTGCAACTGCACGATGGGCGGATGCTGGCGGAGGATGGCTCGGAAGTTGAGTAAAAGGGTTTGTTGTTCCATGGGTCCAGAGTCCAGACCACCCCATCCGATGCCTTGTACATGGATTCAGCGCGGGGCTGATAAGCTGCAGCTGCTCAGCCCGAGGTTTCAGCCCCCAAGGGCGGAACATGTCTCGAGGAAGTGTCTGAGAGAAGTGACGCAGAGTAGCGGGTCTCAGAGCTGTCGACCGGTGTAGAAAAATACGACAATCAAGGTTGGTTGAAGCCTTGTCAATGGTTGCATATGCCACGGGCAATGTGCATGAGCCAGTCCTCTGACGCATGAGGAGTCACTCCATGGTTGGATGGAGACATATCTCACGGTGGTGGAACACGGCATTCAATCTCCCGCGGTCACGTCCAAGTCATGAGATATGGCACAAGTATCCTGCAAGGGGACTTGGCCAACTGGCCTGGGGTTGGCTGTCTAGACAAAGCCCCTCTTTGACTTCGCTTGGGCTGGTTTATCTTACTGGACGCCTCTGCCGGCAGGTCTCAGAGAGGCGGCAATACCTGTCAGCTCTGTATCCGTAGAGCTTCTCCCTTTCAGCCTACGAGCCTTTGCCCGATCCGTGATGCCGTGCGGTCAAACATTACTCCGCTTAACAGTTCCATTATAAACGCTAATAGTATAGAGTTTTTAGATGCTTATTTAGTGTATAGGTTCGAAATAGCTTAGAAGGATGAGGTCTAAAAGCAACATGAAGCTAGCCGCTCTTAGACGGGTAAGTAGACTAGCGTACGGCAAGCTGACTGCAGGAGGCAGCCTAGCGTACGGAGGCGGCGGTTAGAATGGGAGAGAGGCCATTTCTAATGATGAGGAAATAGAGTCTCTATCGAAACGCGGAAGAGGAGGCTCCAGTGGGCAGCCTGCTACTTCAACGCCTTCAGCCGCGTTAAGATTAGGTAGCAGGGCAGACTGTGAAGGATGCATCATTAGAGACAACTAGTCTCTGTTAACATAGTGCTAGCCTCTAGGTGGTGTCAAGAATCACTAGGTCTGAAAATCTCCGTCTAAAAATCGCCATCTTACACGGGATGATACCACAGTATTTTCCCTGCAAAACTGGCGCAGGCACGTCCTTTCACACAACGAACCACCTTGACCCAGTCTGCTCTGCCATCTCTTGTCCAGTGGGGATTCGCAAATCTCCTGTTTACCTCGCCCGTCCAGTGCTTTTCAACCATTGCTCGAGCGCTCTTGAGGTAATCCTCGAGAAGCATGCCTGGTGAGTGTTTGGACACATGGTATGCCGCGGACATCTCAGCGTCCGGGAATGTACCAGCATCCATTTGCCTTTCAATAAGCTCCTCAAGGTCCCGGTCGTTCAAACGGCTTCTATAGGACCAAGGCCCGTTCCTAAAGGTGCGCACTTGTCCGTCTCCAGTCTGCCGCTCCTTGACCACCTCTCTGGCTGGTCTTGATGCTAAATCAACCGCCGCCGTCTCGTTTGCCATTGGCGTGGTCTTTGTGGGCCTAGCAACGGGCTTCCTCTTTGGTCTTTTGAGTCCGTATACGCGTTCTACCTCTATCGCGAGATGAGAGATTTCTTCGGCATGCTCAAGAACATAGGTAATCATAGCTTCCCAGGTAGCAAGAGCTAGCGAGCTCTGTTGGTGGTGTTTGATGTCGTTTTCGACTTCGTTGAACGAATCTGGCGAATGGTGGTTTTCCTTCAGAAGTTCCACCTTTTCTAGTAGCTGTGTCGGAAAGAGAAATCTGGGGTCGAGAATATGCCAGCAAGATTGGAACCGTACATTGCGTCGAGCTGGGATGGCCAGAGTGGGAGCAATCATGCCCCCAAACGCAGTCTCGAGAGTTTTTGCAAGCTTGTCGACTTCAGCCCAAAGCGCTTTGTCGTAGGGGTCGAGGCCCGCCATCTTCCAGATTCGATCCTCTTTAGGGCGGACTCCATTCATCGTCTTGTTCCCCGGGATGGAACCTCGCTTGCCAAGTGCCGAACGCCGACTCTTAGTGGATGAGACTTTCATGGCACTGAGCTCTTCGGTCTTGCATGGCGGATTTGCAGCGCCAGTTTTCAAAGCCTTCAGATGCGCATCCCAAAGGAAATTGAATTTCTCGAGAGATATCACTCTTATGCTCTCGGCCGGCAAGACTTCAAGCCCACAGGCAATTTTCATCTCGGTAAAGGAGGCAACCAAGGCCCCAAGTGCTGTGAGGATATCGCTAGCATCTTCCACGGCATCCACAGTGATTTGAGGATAGAGCGGCCGGACGGCTCGCGTAAGCTCATGGCACACTCCCGGAGACAGCTGAGATTGTTGCCCGAGGACATTTCGTAATTCATCCAGCAGGGCGTCTTCTGTGATGTCTTTCATGTCTCTCAAAGCCTGAAGTTGCTTGAGCATGGACTCCAGAACGGCTCTTTCGGCCAGATTCGGCTTCATGTTCAATGGCAGTTTACGTGTGCCATACAGCACGCGACTGATTTGTCTTTCCACACCGTCGCGGAATCCGGATGGTGTTTGTCCCCCTTTGTCGACACAGTCGAGAACATGAATGTCTCTGGCCATGATTGCTATACGTTCTGCAAGGCTGGAGCCGTGGATGTCACAGCCGCATCTGATATGGGGTTGTGAATGCTCGGGATGGCCAGGACCACGGGACGAGGTTGAGTTGCGTTTATTGTAGTTGGAAGTGCGAAGCAACGAAGTAAGTGCTTGACGGTAGACAGGCAGTGGAAATCGACAAGTAAGTCGAGTTGGACAGTGAAGCAAGATGAGAGGCGGGAGGAGTAGGCTCGAGAAATCGCCAAAATAGTAGAGCGATGCTGAACGCGCTGTCCAGAGCGGTCCCACAACAGCGCGTCATGGGAGCTTCCAGCTGTATTAGGACATCTCTAACAACGGCCCCGTCTAAGGGGGCCGTTGACTAGGCAATAAGAGCTGGCCTCGAAGGGTCGTGTGTCTCCCCTATGGCGTTTGAAGTCGCAGGAGAGGCGTGTCGAGGTCGGATTCCAAAGCAGTGTGCTTCACATTAATGAATCGATCGTCATCTGGCAGATTGTATTGAGACGGTCTGACCCACGCGCAAGGAGGGTCTACTGAAAGAGCCGAAGAATCCCCCGTGGCCTGTGGGATCTCATGATTCGCCGTACTTACATCGATAATCACGGTCCCTTGCTGCACGTCGAGGTCTGATGAGGTATCATGGCTCCGGGCCTGATTCACCTAGTTACTTATTTGTTTATGACTCGCATGCCTCGATTACGCTTTTCCGTACTGCATGACAGCAGGGAAGTCCGTGAAACCTAGAGTATGTATGGAGTGCAGGAGGCATCACATTCCATAACTCGACTCGCGGAAGCAAGGAGTCCTAGCGAGAACAGACCAAAGGCCAGCGGCGCACTAATTACAATATACTACTATACGAACATGAACAGCTACTACATGTAATATACAAACTGCGTTCTCCTATGTGGTTTTACACTCTAGACTAAAGGCTTTTCCGTAGTTATCATTTTTGCCCATACATCCGGCCGGTCAGGTCCGGGTCAGATCTAGGATATAGGGGGTGCGGGGCGACGACGTTAACGACTCAAGCGGCCTTTAGTTAAGACGATGACATTGTGCGCCCTTGCAAGCTGGGCAAAGCCTGATGCACAATCAGATTGTCGACGCCTGTCATGTGTGCTACAACTGCCAGACTAACAAGTGGCTGGAGGCGAATCCATCGTTTCGTCGGGAATTGTGAAGGCTGTCATCTGGCACTACCGTCTCAAATCTGCTAGGATGTGAACTCGAGGTTATGGCCGAGCCTGCCTGATAACAGTGATCATGATGGCTCTCGGTGGTGGCGAGATTTGCGTCTAAGCTATTCATGAGTATTAAAGTTTGCCTTTTTCGTTTAGAAACTTGCCGAATTGTTTTACAATAGACAGCATGGGGCCAGTGGCTGTAAAATAACTGCCCAAACCGGGGGGCATCGAGACTAAAATACGAGTCAGCTGGCTGAAGCCTTCATCTCGACTCGTTGTCAAACGGTGCAGTAAATAGTCAAAAAGTGTGGCTGCAGGTCAAACACTGTGTCTAACAGCTGTCAGACTACAAGGACACATCATATAACAAAAAACATGTAATGAGATTCAAGGTTTTGGACAGGCCACATGATATCCCCCAGCGGCCTTCCCCCTGATCTCTCCGAGGGGGACGCGAAGGACGAACCCGGCATGCACTGCTGAGTCCACAAGCCGAGAGTTTCTGCTTCTTCCGAGTCTGCCGGCCTTCTAG
>JAPEBW010001882.1:0-17791 GCA_027405785.1 Ophiocordyceps robertsii
CACAATGCATGACTGCGCTAGACAGGGGGCTCTTTTCCAAATCACTTAAGTTACTTATAGCTTGGGAATTGTCTATATAAGGAAGCCTTGGTCCCCCCTTCACCTTAGATAGATCATTAACCACACACACACACATCTTACCTATTTCTTCACCTTTTCGCACACTCTTTGCATCTCTATAATCCCCTTACTCGTGGCTACAAGCCTGCTCTCTTCTGCACCCATTTGCTCCTTAATTCCTATAGATAAGAAACCTATAGATAATACCTTTATAAATAAAGATTAAAAGTCTATAGATAAAAAGAAGACTATAGATATACTTCTTTAGCATAAAAGATTAAGACATATAAATTTTAAATCACTATATAGATACTTAAGAAAAAAGGTATTTAAATATAAATATAAATAAAGCTAATATATTAATTTAAAAGCAATACGAAGCTTATATAAAAGCTTAACAAATAAATAAAAAGAAAAAGGCCCCTTTAAGAAAGAAATATCTTGTTTTAGATAAAGTATATACTAATATTTAGGGCCTTATAAAAACCACTACTTATAATAAATACACATACTTTATATCCTTTTTAGATGCTGCAACTAGATATCTAAGAATATACCTTATAAAAGGTAAGGCAGAATATTTACCTAAATTCTTAGAATATAAATAGGAATTAGAGAATAATATAAATAAGACTACTATAAAAGAGGTTTTCTCTAAGAATGTAAGAGAATTCATATATAATATAAAACCATACTACCTAAGAAACAGCCTTTTATATAATATATGTCCTATATATACCCTTTATTCTAACAGCAAAATAGAAAGGATAAATAAAACTATACTTAATAAAGTCCGGGCTATGCTTTTTACCTCGAACCTACTAAATTACCTATAAGGTAAGGCTGTTTTAGTAGCTATATATATATATAATAGGTCCCCGCACTCTGCTATAGGTTTTATATCCCCTATAAAAAAGAAGAATAATATAGCTTTAAGTTTAAAAGACTTAGATAAAATAAAGATATTTAAAAGCACTATATTTTATAAGAATAAAACTCTTAATAATAAACTAAAGTCTAGAGCTTATAAAGGGGTAATAATAGGCTATAAAGATACCGCTTATAAAATATATAACTTTTCTAAACGAAAAGTAATAATTTCTAAAGATATAACTATACTAAAGAATAACTTCTTAAATAAAGAGGAATATACTGATTTTAATAATATGCCCCCTTTAAATAAGCTGCTAAATAACTATGATACTAGAAATAATAGTACTAGTAATAATAATAACAATAATAATAATAGTAATAGTACTAATAATGCTAGTTATATAAATACTAGCAATATAAATATAAGTAATAATAATATAAATATAAAAGATACTAGTAATATAAAGAATAATACTATAGATAATAATACTAGCGATAACAATACTAGCAATACTTAGTAAAAGGATTAAAGGATTTAAGTAAAAATACCTAAGAAGCCTACTAAATACTATAAAGATTTTATAAAATACCCTATATATAATATTATAAATAATAATAATAATATAGAACATATCCTTTTTATTATAAAAGGAAATAAAGATCCTATAAAGCCTACTACTTATAAGCAGGCTATAAATAGTCCGTAAGTAAAAAGCTAAGATAAAAGCTATACTAACTAAACTAAACGAACTTATAAGTCTAGATACTTAGGAAATATAAGAGCTTCTTAGTAATAAGAAGGCTTTAAGAGGCTAATAGGTCTAAAAAATAAAGAAGGATAATAAAAATAATATAACTAAGTATAAAGCTCGCTTTATAGCATAAGGCTATAAGTAAATATACAGCTTAGATTATATCGAAACCTTCTCTATAACCACTAAACCTAAGTCTACTAAACTCTTATTAATGCTAGCTATAACTAATAATTAGCAAATACTATAATACGATATAAAAAATGCATTTATATATATAGATATAGATATAGAAACATATATAAATATACTATAAGGTTATAAAGACTATATTATAAATAAAGACCTTAAGAATAAAAATAATAAGCAGTATAATAAAAATAAAAGGCTAGTTGCAACATTAAAGAAAGCTTTATACGGTCTTAAAGAAAGTCCGATGCTTAAGTATAACTTATTATTTAAGGTCTTAGGCAAGCAAGGAATTTCCTGCCTACCTATAAACGAGGGGGTATTTATAAATAATAAGCTATATTTAGCTATATTAGTTTACGTAGACGATCTTTTGTTCTTTAGGCCTACAAAGGATTCTATAACTTACATAATTAATAAAATAAGCAAGGTCTTAAAGATTTAATCTTTAAGCGAAGTTAAAGACTTCTTAGGAAAACTATAACTATAAATAGAACGGAAAAGGACATATATATATCCTAAGAAAGATATACCCTTAATACGATAAAGGAATTTAATAAATAAAATATTAAAACCTTAAAACCCTCTGCTATAAAGGGAGTTAAATTAAATAAAATAGAAGACTATATAGCTAAAAAAGGAAGATATCCTATTATATTAAATATAAATAAGGTCACTATTGTTTTTAGCATTGTTTTTAAGGCTATATATATTATACCTAGTAATATTATATGCTAGATTTGCTTCTAACTTAAAAATACTATATTTTCAAGCACTAGATACGATCTAGAAATATTTAAATAAATATCCTAGCTTAGGCATATACTATAACTATAATATAGCATTTAATACGCTATTTTTCAAAGCCTATACTAATACTAATTAGGCTAGCAATCTTATAGACCGTAAGTCGGTCTCCGGATACTATTTCTTTATAAATAATAACTTTATAAGCTAGGCTTACTAAAACTAAAAATCTATAGCACTCTTTATATACGAGGCCGAATATATAGGCCTTAAGAAGGCTAATAAAGAAGCTTTATATTTATATAGCTATTTGAATACTATAGTAGAAGGAATGTCTATAAATATACCTAAAAATAAAGTCCCTATAATTTTTATAGATACTCAATCTGCTTTAAAAATAGTAAGAAATCCTAAATTAAATAAGCTAAGAAAACATATAGGCTTAGTATATAGCTTTACGCATAATAGTGTTAAAGAAATGGAGATAGGAGTTTATAATATAAAATCTAAAGATAATATAGCAGATATATTTACTAAGGGATTAAGTTTTATACTATTTAATAAATTCCGAAGTTTACTAAGAATTTAAGAGGTTATAATATAAATTCTTATAATAGAGGTTTTTACCTATTTCTTACTTTCTTTAGCTTTCCTCTATATAACCTAAGGTTTTTTACCTATATAAAGGTTTTCCTTAAATAATAAAATAAAGAGGTTTTACTTATAATAAATAGTAAGTTTTTCCCTTTAAGAAAGATTAAAAGCTTTAAGTTTTTTCTTATAAAAATAGGTTTTCTTAAGCTATAAAGAAAGAATTTTTTCTTATTTTAAGGTTTTTTACTTTACTTTAGTTAGTATGTCTAAAGCGCACTTATATACTATAAGTACCCTTTAAGGGAGGCTATAAGGGAGTAAAGTATACTCTCCCGCAGCCTATAGGCTAAATACAGCATAAATAACATATAATATAAATACGCTAAAATATACATTAAATTTGCTATATAATTCCGCATACTATATATATTTCCTCTTATTATTACACGTATATATAAGCAAGATATAAGCAGATTAAGAAGAGGCGTGTATAGAGACTATATGTATAATCCGTGCTAAGTCGCTAGGCTACCTCGTATTCCTTGCGGAATTAATCCCTAGGCTTATAAATATAATATTAACCTAATAATAGCTATTAGCTTACTATATACAACTGCGCTAAATAGGGGGCTCTTTTTTAAATCACTTAAGTTACTTATAGCTTAGGAATTGTCTATATAAGGAGGCCTTAGTCCCCCCTTTACCTTAACTAGATTATTAACCTTATATATATACATTTCACCAATTTCTTCACCTTTTCGCACACTCTTTACATCTTTATAATCCCCTTACTTATAGCTATAAGCCTGCTCTCTTCTATACCTATTTGCTCCTTAATTTATATATTAAGGTAATCTATATAGTTAGTATAAGACCCGTTAAGCTTCTTAGGTATTTCCACTACTTTACGACTAGTAGGGCTAGGATCTTTATATAAAGAACCTTCTTTTATAGAGGTTAAGGGATTTTCTTTAGTAATTTCTTTTAAAGGATCTTCCTTTATAAGGCTATAGGCCTCTAGCCTATCTTTATTCTTTAGAATTATATTAAAATCGAAGTCTTTAATAAGACTAAAAGAGTTATTAATAAACTTATTTTTTAGTATAGTAATATCTTTAAAGACTATTAATTTTCTTATAGAAAAATCCTAGACTTTATAAGCATTTTTACAATAGCTTAAAATAACTCCTTTAAAAGCCCTAGCTTCAAGCTTATCTATAGGGTCCTTATTTTATAATAAATAAGGCTTTAAAAGGTCTTAATTTTATTTAAGGTCTTAAAAAGTATAGTAATATTATCCCTCTTTTTTATAGGGCTTTTTAAGCCGATAGCTAAATATAGAGGTCTATTATATAGGTAGGTAGCTATTAAAATAGCTTTACCTTATAGATATTTAAGCAGTCTTGCTGAATATAATAAAAAACAGACTTTTTCTAATATAGTGCGATTTATTCTCTTTATTCTGCCGTTTAATTCCGGTGTTTTAAGAAGGCTAAAATTAAATAAGATACCGTGTCTTTTATAGTATGTTTTTATCTTATATATAAATTCCTTTGCATTATCTAAAAATACCTCTTTTATCCTAGGTTTATCCGGGTTATTTTAAACCCTATTTTCTAATTCTAAGAACCTTTTTATAGCTTCCCCCTTACCTTAAAAGAGGTATAAGTCTAGAAATCGGGTTCCTATACCTAAGAAAGAGATATAATAGTAATATTTATTATAGGTAGGCGTTTTAATAGGCCTCTTAATCTCTAATACTATTTTTTCGAGGTATAAATAAGTCTTATTCGAAGGTTATTTCTTTACCTTATTCGTAGCCTTAGTCTTTATATAAATCTCGCATTGTTTTATTTTATTTTCTTCTTTTAAAAGCATCTTTATGTCTTTATTATACCTTTTTAATACTTCTAAGATTGCCCTATAATTTATATACTTAAGGCGTAAATGCTAAGTATAAAAATCTATATTTTTTGCCTTTAAGGAGGTAATAAGGAGGGAATTCCTTTTTAGTTAAGGTTTTAAAGGAATATAGTAAAGTTTATTTCTAAGATATCCCTTAGTAAGAATCCATGCTTTATTATTTAAAAGAAGGACTTTATCCTTGCTTATAAGGGCATAAGTATTCTTAAAATATAACTAGCTAATTATATTAACTTTAATTTTAAATATATAAAAATAATCTCTAAGCGTATATCTTATTTTAAAATATAGAAATTGAAATGTTAAATCCCTCTTTTCTTTTATTAATATAAAAGAAGCTTTTCCTTAGCAGACTTTTATTTTAATCTTTTTATAGTTTATAAGGTGATTTTTATTTATAACTATATGCCTAGTAGCACTAGTATTGTATATAAAATTAAGAGTCCTTTTACTATATCTAGGAAATCCTCTTTTTTTTGCCTTTAATACTAATTCTTAGATCCGAGGGAGTAAGGCTTTTAAAGGTCTTAAAAGAGTATCTTTATTAGCTTTTAAATCTGCTTTTAAAGGGGTTTCCTCTATAAAGGTTAGAATTACCTTTAAAGGGTTATTTAAGATTATCTTAAAGGTAGGAGCTTAAGAAAAAGGAGAGGATAGCTAAAAAAGGTCGATAAGATCTATATTAAGGTCTATTTCGGTTAAATTTAGGACTTCATCTCCTTCTTTGCTTAATTCTACCTCTTTTACTCGCTTCTTTAATTTTTCCTTTTTAGAAGAAGAAAAAAAAAGACTTTTTCTAAGTAGCCTTCCTTTTTTTAACCCTATTTAAATCGTCTAATTTCTTCCCTTTAAGCACCTAATAAGAATGGGCTTTTTTAAGGTAAAGTCGGAAGCAATTAGCTACTAAATAGCTTAGTTTCTTATATTCTTTATAGGAAGAATTTAAAAAATTCCCTTGCTTTTTCTAAGGCTTTTTCCGTAGTAAAAAGGCTTTCTCCGAAGAATCGTCTATATCCTCTACCCTCCTAGCTTCGTTTAAAAGACGAGCTATAAAAGTCTTAAGAGAAAAGGCGGCAGAATTATGCTTAAGGCTTTATATAATATTAGTTATATAGCTTTTAAAGTCCCCGCTAAGGGAATTTAAAATCTATGCTATAAGAACTACTTTTAGAATATCTATTTCTCGAGATTTTAATTCCTTATAGACTTCCTTTACCTTATAAAGGTATTTTTCTAACTATAAGTTTAAGGGTCTTAAGTTAAATAGCTATTTTATAAGTAGATAGTTTAATAAGAAATTCGAGAGATTATATAGCTTTTATAGCTCTTCTTAAGTATTTTTAGCAGTTATTACGTGCTTAATCTATATTAAGGGACCGTCTTTTAAGCGTAAGAAGATTAAGGTAAGAGCCTCTTTTATCTTAAAGTAATTAGCTTACTTTAAAGCAGCTATAAGCTTTTTTTTAATAAGAATTACTCGTATTTTAATAGTCTATAAGGTTTAATTTGCATTGCCTTTTAACTTAGAAAACTTATATTCTTTTTAGCCTGCTATTTTATATATCTTTAGTAAGATAGAATAAGTAAGTAAAGAAAAGTTAATTTTTCACTTAAGGAGGGTCGAAAGGTAAAAGAAGTCGGTAGGGATTAGTAAGAGAAATTCTAAGGAAATTCCTAAAGTAGGAAAAGTATTCAGAAAAAAAGAGGGAATTTCGAGAGAATTTAGTATAGGTAAAGGGATTTCTAGAGGTTTTTCTAAAAAGGGGAAGAGATTAAAGGAGGTAATCAAGGTTAGGATATCTTTGAGAATAGATTCTAAAGGATTTAGTCGTTTAATTAACGTTCAGCTTTATAAGGGGATAGACAAGCAATTGAGGAGAGGGGTCGTGAATTTTTTAGAATTTTGTGAAGCTAGTTAAAGGAGTAATTAATTTCCCGGCGTAGTAAGCTAAGCCGAGCTTATAACCTATTAAAGGTTAGAGCAGCAGCGAGAGTTGTAGGGAAATTAGAATATTACGTAATAGTACGTAATAGAGACGTTAGTATTATATAAGGCAAGATTTAGCTAGAATTAATTGGTGAAGAATTAAGTGCGTGAGTGCTTATAGAATCTCTAGCTATCTAGTAGTAGGAGATTCGCCTTTTATAGATAAATATAAGGGAACGGAGTAATATATCCGGACCGGCCTTTAAGCAGTCTTAAAGCCCGAGGAATATTGATTTTAAAGCATTTTACCCTATAGCTATATATCTCTTCCTTATACGGCAATTCGTGTTTAAAGTTAGTTAAGGTTAGTATAGGTTTAAGTAGATCTTTATTTTATCTAGCTACCTTAACCTCCTTAGTCCCGTATATAACGCTATAGACGTCGTATAAGAATATAAGAACCTATAAAATAACGAGCCGAGGCTAGACTACATAATGCGGGTTTTTCTATAATTTATACACCCCCTTATGCTTAGCTAATTAAGTAAGAATTAAATAGCTAATTTATTAAGGTAGTAAAATCACTTTCTTATACTTTTTACTAAGAATACTAAAATCGATATAAAGCTAATTATACTAACTTTTAGTCCGTTTAAAACTAGTTTACTTTTAAAAAGTCTTTACGAAAAAAAGCTTAAGATAAAGATAAAAGCTAAAAGCTTTAACGATTAATAAGGAAATGCTTTTAATATTAAGGATAATTATAAGCATATAACTTCCTTATAAACTATTAACGAAGATAATAAGAATACTATTTATTTTAATAAAAGTATTACGCTTTTAAATAGAAAAGAAAGCTATAATTTAAAGGATTTTAAATTTAATAAAATAGATAAAGAGCTTACTTTTATAAAAAAGGATAATAATAAGCTTTATACTCTTTTTATTAAGTATGTTAATATAGTTATTACTATTAAGGATAAGGCTTATAAGTAGCTTTTTTAAACGAAATATTACGATAATAACTACTTTATATATAAGTTAGATAAGTAAGGGAGCGGTTAGTTTCTTAAACTAAAGAAGACTTATAATAAACCTATTATAACGAATAAAAAGCTTATAACTAATACTAAGGTTTTTATAAAAAACCTTAAGGAGAATATTAAAGCCGATAAAAAAGAACTTATATAAAAAAACCTTAATAACTAAATTAAAATTAAATAACTTTTACTCTTTAAGTAGTATTATAAAACGACTATTAAAAACCTTTAAGATAATAACCTAGCTTTAATAAAAAAGTATATTAAGCTTAAGAAAGATTATATATCTCTTTTTATATATATTACTAATTTAATTAAAGATAAAGATAATCTTATAGAAAAGAATAACGAGCTAGCTAATAAGCTTAAGAAAGATAGAAAGTTCCTTTACTTAGCTATTAAAGATATATTTAAACAATATAGCGAGTATTTTAAGATAAATTATAATCTTCGCAATTAGAATTATAATTGAAAAATATTATTAAAAGCAAAGTAATTCTTAAAAGATATACTTCAAACTTAGCTAAAAACATAGTAAAAAGAGTATAATAATTTTAAATAATATAATAAGATAATTCGTACTAAAGGAGTTTTTATTAATAATATTATAATAAAAGATTATACTATTGTTAGAGATTTAGTTTTTAAAGCTATTAAGAAGCTTATTAACTTAAATAAACTAGTTTAAAGAAAAGAACTAAAATTTTAAGTATTGTAAACAGAATTAAGATTTACTAAGAAATCGGTAAATAAGGCAAAAGACTAATAAGCCTAGGAAGAATAAGGCTATTCTTTAAGATATAGAACTTACTTACGTTAAATAATAATTCTTAAAGTATAAAAATAACTTTTTTATTAAAATTAAAAAAGAATATTACTATAACGTATTATAAGATTATAGTACGATAAGTAGCTATATTTTCTTTTATAATAGTAAACTTTTTAAAATTATATTATAAAAGAAAGGATAAGTCTTATATACTTCTTTTAGTAAAAAGATTACCCTTTAAGTATAATAATAGTAAGATTATATATAAGACTAGTCTTCTTATATATACGATTAGGATTTATAACTTTAAAGATTCTCATAACATCTTAGCTATTAGCTATAATATTATATAAAGATTATCTTTTTTATAAAAATATAATCCTATAATAAATTTAAATAAAGGCCTTTTAAAGTTTAAAGATAATACCTTAAATATCCTTCTTTATAGTTTAATAAAGAAGGAACTTCAAATAAAACCCTTAAATAATTAAAATATAGTAATACTTAATAATAACTATATAAGGAATAGCAGTAATAATAAGAATAAAGCGACCAATATAAATATAAATATCGTAATAATAGTTATTATAATAAATAACGATAAAACGACTTATATAATAAACGATAATACTATTAAAACTAGTATAATATATGCGAAAGTAATGCTAAATCTTAGTAAAGATACTAAAAGCCCTTAAGATAATAATAAAGCTATTTATAATTTCTTAAAAGAAAGTCTATTTAATTCCTTAAAAGATATTAAGTAGTAATAACTTAAAAATAAAAATAAGATTAAGAAACGGAATAAGAGAAAAAGACGAAATAATTTATGTAAAACCTTGTAGTATTTAAAAGGTACTATTAATTTAAAACACCTAAAAGAGCGAATATAATATATAAGACGGCTAAAAGGCACTATTATCTTAAAATACCTTAAAGATCGTTATCTAAAGGTATTTAGAAATATATTAAAGAGATATTTTAATATATTTACGCCGCTACTTAAAGATAAACTACTACTATAAAGTAGTTAAAATTAAGAAATTAAGTTAAAAAAAGGCTTTAGCTTAAATTTTATAAGATATATAACTTAGATAAAAAGTATTTAAAGTTATTAAAAGAATATATCGGCGAAAACCTAAAAAAGGCTTATATTAAAAAGTTTAAATTAAAATATAAAGCTTTAATATTATTTACTTTAAAGAATAGTAAAGATAAAGAAAAAACTTAACTTTCTATCGATTTTATAAAGATAATTAATAATGTAATAAAGGACTAAACTATATTACCTTTTATAAGCGCGTTTTTTATTATATAAGGAAAGGTTTTTTAAAGATTTTCTATGTTAGATTTAGTCCTGAAAATGTGGTTGTAAAAATACAAGGTATAAAAAGGAGGAGGAGAGGGGGAAAACTAAGGAACTAAGTTTAATAAGATGTTAGGAAAATTCCGGAGAAAATACCCTTAATAAGCGCAATAACGTAAAAAGTAAAAAGAGGTTTTACTTAAATTTTCCGATAACGTAATAGTTAGAAAAGCGTTAGTAGGGGTCGGGGGTAAGTCCGGGTTAAAGGGAAGCCGGGCTTATAACTAATTAAGGAGCAAATAATTATAGAAAAAAGCAGGCATATAGCTATAAGTAAGGGGACTATAG
Organism: Ophiocordyceps robertsii; assembly: GCA_027405785.1. Lineage (NCBI taxonomy): Eukaryota > Fungi > Ascomycota > Sordariomycetes > Hypocreales > Ophiocordycipitaceae > Ophiocordyceps > Ophiocordyceps robertsii. The sequence goes on from JAPEBW010001882.1 coordinate 10,529, forward strand.
CGATATAAAGAGTATGCGAAAAAAAAAAGAAATAAGTAAGATATATATATATAAGGTTAATAATCTATTTAAGGTAAAGAAGGGACTAAGGCCTCTTTATATAGACAATTCCTAAGCTATAAGTGACTTAAGTGATTTAAAAAAGAGCCCCGTATTTAGCGCAGTTATATATAGTAGGCTAATAGCTATTATTAAGTTAATATTATATTTATAAGCCGAGGGATTAATTCCGCAAGGAATATAAAGTAGCGTAGCAACTTAGCACGGATTATATATATAGTCTCTATATATACCTCTTTTTAATCTGCTTATACCTTGCTTATGTATACGTGAAATGATCTAAAGAAATATATATAGTATATAAAATTGTATAGCAGATTTAATGTATATTTTAGCGTCTTTATATTGCGTGTTCCCTTTACTATATTTAGCCTATAAGCTGCGGAAGAGGATATTTAACTCCTTGATATCTATTTAAGCTATTAAGTTTAAAAAAACCTTATAAACTAGTTTTATATTACCGGAATACTTTTTATAAGCTATTTTTAAAGTAGTAAGTAAGTAAACTAATATTGTTTATTTAATATAGATTTATAAGTATAAAAAGGAGAAAAAACCTTAGTGCTTAATTATTAAACTAAATAAAGTTAAGGTATCTTATAATACGGATTTCTTAGATTAAAACTAGCTAAAGAAAAAGAAAAAAAGAAAAAGCCTTTTTATATTTTAAGGCTATTAAAAGGCTTTCTTTTTATATACTTTTATATACTTTTTTATACTAATTTATAACTTATACTTTATATAACTTATAAAGTTATTAAACTACTTTTTTAGCTACTAAAAATCTACTTAGCTATTTTTCCTATTAATAATAGGTAATAAAAACTTTTTACTTATAACTAACTTATTATAATAAATAAGCTTATTTTTAAACCTTTTATAAAATTCTATTCTTTTTTAAATAAAAGCTTTTTACTTAAGCTTTATATAAAGTATTAATTAATTATATTAAGTATTAGTTAATTTATTTAATATTAATCTTATTATTAGCTAAAGCTAGCTTAAGCTAATTATAAGCATATTTAACTTATACTACTTATTGTTAATACTAGCCGTTTTTAACTATTAAGCTATATTATTTATCCTTATAACTACTAGTATTTACTATAATATTTATCTTTTTTTAGGTAGTAATTATTACGGGCTATATTATAGTAAGAGCTACGTTATACTATAGCGAATAACTTAAGGTTAAGTTAATATATAGCCGAAGTCGTATAAGACTTTACTTAAACTTAGCTTAACCTTAACTTAAACTTAACTTAAATATAGGTTACTTAAGCAACTTTTACAAAGTAAGAAGCTATATAGCTTAAATAAAGATTTCCCTTTCCCTTCTTAGCTTTAAATAAATTATTATTTAGCTATATACTACTAAACTAAGTATATATAAGCCTTTAATATATTTAAAGCTCCTTTTAAATAAGGTTATATAACTTAAAAAGAGACTTACTAACTATAATATAGCGTTAGTAAGAAGCCTACTTAGTATAAAGAGGCTATACTTAAAGGGGGTAAGAAGGAGGGCTAAAAAAGGCTAATATTTAAACTAAGGTTAAATAAGCGATCTTTTTACTATAAGCAAGGGCCGTAAAAATAAGCTACTAAGTTTTAGTAAGTTAGTAGTAAATTTAATAGCTAATAAGCTAGTTTAGGGCTTTAATATAAAAGCTAAAGGAGACAGTAAAGATATATATATAAAAAGGGGCCGACTTATTAATTAGTAGCTTAATACTACCTTATAATATAATAGCGGGGGCCGTAATACTTATAATAAAGAAAGAAGCGACGAAGAAAAAGGACTAATAAAAGCTACTCTTAGCACTAAGAAAGTTTAATAGCTAGCGTCGCTACTTTACGCTTTAAGTATAATATATATAAGAAAAGTGCGAGATTAATTAAGACTTCTTCTTAAGCTTAAAAGAGGTTTTTTACTTAATCTATAACTACTTAAATATAAGGCTATAGTAAACTATAGTAACTTATTATAGTACTAGCGCGGATTAAGGTTATAATTAGTAAGAATTCCTTAAGTACCTTAATTCGATTTACCTTAATATTAATATTTAATCGCGGGTAGCGGTAGCTATCCGTATAATTAAATAAGAAGAGAACTAAATATTCGCAGCGTTCCTCTTAAAGTTTAAATAAAGGCTCTTTAAAGCGGGAGGGGGGTTATAGCTATATAATATATAAATCGTGTTTTTAAAAGGTGCTTTAAGCCTTTACTTTAAAAAGGTACTCGCGATAGTTAACCTTTTAACCTAAAGCTTCTTAGTATATACTAGTTAAGTAGTATAGATCGTAGTAAAGCTAAAAAGGGTTTAGTAAACTAAGTAGCCGTTTTAAGGCTAAAAAAGGTTAATAAAGGGGGCGACTTAAAACTAAAAGGACTTAAAGGGCAATACCTTAATAAGTAAAATTAACGCTATAACCTAGCGAGGAGAAGGATAAAGCTAGCTTAATATATAAAAGTATTTCGCTTATAAGATAATAAGGTATATTACTTGCTTTTATAAAAAGAAAAAGGAAGGAACCTTATAAGTAGCTATAACTATAGCTAAGGAAGTAATTAAAGTAAATTCTAATTTAAGAAAAGAGGAACCTTAGTATAAAGTTAAGCGCTAAAAGAGAAGGAGAAATAGTAAATAGCTTAAAAGTTAATAAAAAAGCACCTTATACTAAACTTAGTACTACTTAAGGTTAGTATTAATAAAAAGAAAGGGCTTAACGCACTTATAGATATAAGCTATAACTATTATATTATAATAGGTAAGGGGGTAGCGACAAAGCTATAAATACCTTTTACGTATAAGATAAGGAGGCTATTATAGCCCTTTTTAAAGGATATATTAACGCTTTAAAGAAAGGGGATTATAGTATTTAAGATAAAGATTAATAAGTACTTAAAATATATATTTGCTTATATAGTACCGGAATTAAGCTATAATATATTCTTAAAGAGACTATAAATAAAAAGGAATAAGGTAGTTTATAACGCTAAGGGGGACTAAATCCGGTATAAAAAAGCGGGGATTTAGATCGGCCTTTAAAGATTAAAAGAAGCCGCGAAGATTGCGAATATTTAGGAAGCGAAGCTAATAAGCGCCTTTATCTTCGCGGCGAAGTGCCGATAAAAAAAAGCTAAAAAGGATAACTAAAAGTAATAATAAGCGCTTAATATAAAGGTAATTATAATAAAAGATATAAAGAGGGCCTTTTAGCTAAAGACGACTATTAACTTAGCAAACTATATCTTAGCTTAAGCACTATAAGCTTATTTAAACCTTTTTATACTTATAAAAGCACTTAAGTAGCCCTTATTTTAACAAAGTATAGATTATAAGATCTACCTTACCTTAAATAAGGATAGTAATAAACCGTTATTACTATAAGTACTACGCCTTATAGCATAAGGATAGGGGGATAAGGCGCGGACTAATTACCGCTAGTTAAGGCCGGTACTACGGACTAATTACCGCCGGTCGGGGCCGGTATTACGGACTAATTACCGCTAGTCGGGCCGGTATAACGGACTAATTACCGCACGTAATTATATATAAGGGTTTAGAAATAGTAAAAAGCTTATCTATTCTTAAAAGCATAGCTAGCTACTTTATACTTAGTCCTTTAAGCTACTTTTAAGGATCTTTAACTATACTATCTATAGTATATAAAGTAAACCGTAAATATCCTTATAAAATCGCTTAATAAACTAAGTATAAGCCCGGTTAAAAACACTATAGACTATAGTTAAGGAAATCCCTTAAATATCCTTAAATATCCCTTAAAAATCGCGGTAAGGTTTATCTTATATCTTCCGGGGTGCTTTTATAGTTAAAAATAGGTTAAACTATAATTAAGATATCCCGCGGAAATCTTTAGAAATCCCTTAAAGATACTAATAAAATCCGCTTAATAGTTTTTACGGTATCTCTTTTAGTTAAAGACGTTATAAACTATAATTAAGTAAGCTCTTAACCCTTTATAGTTATATCCCGGAAACCTTAGCGGGGTCTAACCGGTAATATTTATTATATCTCTTTAGGCGAGCCTTCGTAGTATATGCTTTAAGCGTTCCCGTCGCGGGGTTCCGTAAGGCTTCCTTAAGAGTAAAGTAAAAAGTCTAGGTATAGCCGTTTAAATTCCGTAATAACTCCCTTAAGTAAAAAAGAAAAGCTAACGTCCTTATCGGTTTAAAGTAAGGATAAAGTAAAGAGGGTGCTAAGTAATAGCTTTATAGTAGCGTCTTTACGCTATATTAATAGTATGCTATCCTTATCCTTTTAATATTTTTTTTTTTCAGCCTATTTAGTTAATAGTAGCCGGGCAGCTTATAATAGCTAGTAAGCGGCTTTATTATAGATCCTTACCTTATATTTAGTCGTATAGCTTTGTCTTTATTAAGGCGATTAGTATATTTAGCTAAAACTTATAGTAAAGTTTTTCTAACTCTCCTTTAAGGCGTATATTTAGGCCCTTGCTAAGTAGTAAGGAGTCTCCGCGCCGGGGAATGCTTAAGTTCCTTAGCGAGATACGTTATAAAAAACTAGCTTTATTTAGGCCTTATCTTATATTATTATCTTACTTATCTTTTTTATACTGTTTTTTAATCCTCCGCTAAGTCTCTTATTTTACTTACTAGCTTTATAAGCCGCTTATAAGCGAGATATTATATCCTACTTACTGCCGCTATTATAATTATCCCCCGCTCTTTATCGCTAGGCTTTTTAACTTATTATCCTTTTTATACGGCATTACTACCTACGCCTTTTTGCTAACTAATACGCGTTTAGTTACCGGGAAAGTATTAAAGTAAAGGTAAGCTATCCCGCTAATATTAACGGGTATAGTAAGCACCGGGGTATTAAATATTTATATTCCCGCTTAAAAGCGGGTAATAAGGTCCTTAATAGCTTTAATGCTTAACTCCTTACTCTTAAGGTTTTAAATATACTTAATAGTCTCTAAGAACTTTTATATAAAGGGGGCCTTAAAAGCGAGAATATAAAGCGCGTAGTTAGTATAGCTAATAAGGCGGATATCGAAGCCTAAGAACTTTATTACTTAGGTTAAAGTTAGGTTACGTTTAAACTCTTCGCGGGCCTATAAGTAGAACTTAGCGTAGTTTATAGCTAGGCGGAAACTCCCGATTATTATAATCTTATCGCTAAAGTATAGGCCTACGAAGCTAAGTCCGTTAAGGATCGTATCGGTTACTATTAGTAGCTTTTATAAGATCGGGCGGCGGAATATATCGCGAGGCTAGTTATCGCTATCTCTTTTAGTTAAGGAGGGATAGCGGATAAACTATAGTAAAGCGCTTATACGCCTTTATATAGCCGGGCTAAGTATAGCGGTAGGCGGGAAGAGCGTTTGCTAAGTAAGACTAAATAAGTCCTTAAGGCCTATTACGGCTATAGGCTAAGAAGGGGATTTTATAGTATAGGCTAGACCGCGTGCGAAGCGAGACGGGGTTTTAGCTATAGTCGCTTAAGATACCGCTATAAACCTAGCTATAAACTAGTTAAGCTAAGCCTTAGATATATAGTTAAGGATAGCGTAAACGTCGTTTTAATCGTTTAGCTAAAGCGGGTTTTTACTAGCTATAGCGGCTACTATAAATCTTAAGACTATAGCGAGGTTAGCTAACCTTAAGGCGTTAAGTATTAGCTAGTTATTCCGCTAATAAAGATTTCCGGCTATACCTTAAAAAATATATAGGTAGCGGGGGCTTTTAAATAGTAAGAGCTAAGCGGGAGGTATAGTTAAGTTACCGCGAAACCGGCCGTTTAGACCTCGCTATAGTATAGGGCTAAGAGGTAAGTCGTTTAAGTTAAGTGTTTAAAGAGGGTAGTATAGGCCGTCCTTTATAGTACCGTAGTCTAAGTTAAATTTATTAGCTTAAGCGCGGCTGCGGAAAGCGGCGTAAGTTTATGCGGAAGCTTAAACCTAAAGGTTTTAACTCTTATTAAGGGACTTAAGGCTACGGAGGATAGCCGCCTTATTTCCGTAGAGCTTAAGGGCTTGCTTATATCCTTTATATTAAAGGTATAGGGGCTTGCGGGAAAGCAGGCTAAAGAAGTAATTACGGAATAACTAGTCTTAGCTACGGGAGACGTTAAACGATAAAGGGACTTAGAATAAGAATATAAAGATCGTAGGCTTAAGGTAAAGAAGGTTATATATATAGGAGTAAGCGAGGTGCGGCGGGCTATAGCTAGTAGTAAAGGGAAATATAGTTATAGAAAGAAGAAAAGAAAGGAGAGAGGGCAGGCGGCGGAGAGAAATTAAATAAGTATGCTATAAAGCTAAAAAGGTCTTATTGCTTAAGATAAACGGCGGTATATTATTATTAAAATAACTAATTACCTTAAGCGTAGTAAGTTATAGTTTCTCGTAACTTATAGTAGCTTTTAGGTCTCGTGCTTAGGCTTAACTACTTAATTCTCTTAGTTAAAGAGTTTTATATTAAGTTATAAAGGCCGCGTATTAAGCTTTTATCTAAACTACTTAAGTAGCTAACTCTTTTTATACTTTTTTAAAGGTTTTTATAATCTTTAGCGAGAAGACCGCTTTTTTATTTACTTATAAGTTATAGCTACTTAACTAGCCTTTTTAAGCTATAAAGAACTCCTTTCTTAGCTTTCTACCGCCTTTTTTTATTATATAGCTTTATAGGATTCGTTTTACTTCTTACTCGTTTAAGTAAGGTATTCTTTTATCTTAAACTAGTCTTAAGTATATAGCTAGCTTATCCGCTAAGCGTAGTTATACTACTAAAACGATTAAATAAATATTAAAGGACCTTTTTATATTTAACCGGTATGCGAGCTATCTTACTTTAATAATAACCTTAAATAGCTTAGTACGTCTTTTTTAAAGCTTCGCTAGTTTACTATCTATAATATAATAGCTTTTATTAAGCTATAGCTAGACTTAATCGCTAGGCTTAAATTTTAGCGGGCGGTATTTCTTATTATATTTATCCTTTATAGCGGCTTAAGCGTAAGCGATAGCTAACTTAGCTTCTTCTTATAAGACCTCTTAGTTTCGTAGGTATAAGTAGTTATTAAGGAACTAAAGGCCGTTATCTATTCTTATTCTTATAATAAGCTTATTAAGGGCCGCGTAAATTACTAAGGAGAAAGAATTATTAAGGCTAAACTAAAAGGCGATTAGCGTATTAGTTTAGCATAGGTC
>JAPEBW010001883.1:0-17780 GCA_027405785.1 Ophiocordyceps robertsii
AATTACATAGAAGGTGGGAAAGAAATTTGCTGGATTTTGCCGATTACGTAAAAGTCGGAAAAGTGTCGGTAGGGGTCGGGGGTAAGTCCGGCTTAAAGGGAAGCCGGGCTTATAACTAATTAAGGAGCAAATAGGTATAAAAGAGAGCAGGCTTATAGCTATAAGTAAGGGGAATATAGAGATATAAAGAGTATGCAAAAAGGTAAAGAAATAAGTAAGATATGTATATATAAGGTTAATAATCTATTTAAAGTAAAGGGGGGACTAAGGCTTTATTATTATTATAAAGTAAGTAGAGGCAGGTATATAGGTGCCGTCCGTAGTATTATAATAACAAGCTATAAAGAGCCTGCTTATATACAGCGGGTCCGTGTCTATATATATAGACCCGGCCCTCCTTATATAATAAGGCTTAAGCTATAGCTTAAGTCCTTATAACCTTATAAGTTAAAGACTTTAATAAAATGCCCCCGCTCTTTATGCCGCGCTATATAGTTTAAAGCTATTATAAGGGGCTACTAGCTATTATAAAGTGCTGCTTAGTCCGCGGCCCGGCTAGCGCTAAACTTATATTATAGTTAGTAAGGCCGTATAATAGCGGGTTTAATAGCCTTACCCGCCGCCGCCGCCCGCCCTTATTAAGGCGGCCACCTATTAAGAGGCCCGTCCGCCTATTAAGCGGGCACCTTATCCGCCCTTAATAGCCCGGCGGCGTATTAAGCGGCCTACCCGCTGTTATAGTATTCCGCGCCTTAAGCTAAGGACTAAGGGGTATAAATACCCCGTCCCTCCGCCTTTAACCCTCCCTTCCTTCCTCTTCTTCTTAAGCTAGTAATAATAGCAGCAGTATTAGCAGCAGCAGTAGCAGCAGCAGCAGTAGTAGCAGCAGTAGCAGTAGTAATAGCGGTAGTAATAGTAATAGTAATAACAATACTATAAGTATCGCCCTCCGGTATATAAAGTAAATGCCCTTAAGCTAACCCTCGTAAAAACAATATATTATCTATATCGTCGGTGCCTACGTTAAAGCTCCTTAACGATATCGAGCTTAGGTGCTACGCCCGTGCCGCTACCGCCGCCTATATCGCCGCCGCCTCTTTAGCTACGCTCGCGCTAACGATACCCTTATAAGTAACTACGCTATCGCCGGCCCCCGTAACTCTATCTTATAGCAGCCCCCTTACTACCTTTAAGACCGCTAAGTTAAGCGCTATAAGTCCGCTCCCTTAAGTGCGCTATCTTTATACTAACCTCGTAACTTAGTATAAGCGGTAAGTATTGCCCGGCGCCGCTTATAATAAGTCTTATATACGCTACTTATTAAGCGGCTACGCTTACTATAAGTAGGCGGGTCGCCTTAGCGGTAGCTACTTCGCTTATACCTATACCGGCCGCGCTTATAAGGCGGCTCTAGCCGTCCTTACTACCGCTAAGATAGCTTAAAAGGCCGACTTTAGTAATAAGGCGGCTAAGGTATAACTAAAAGCCGCTAGCTCCGCTTACTATTACCTACGCTCGCTTAAGCGGATAGGCTATATACTTAAGTAAGTCCCCCCCCTCTTTTCCTCCCCCCTTACTATGCTTACTATAGCGACTAGCGCTAACTACTTTTAGTTAAGAATACCGCCGTTATAGCGCTATCGGCGGTGCCTTTATCCGTCCCCGCCGCCCCTATCCCGGCCGTCCGCACTACTTATAGTAGCGCCGCCGCTGCCGCCTTTAACCTATTCGCCGCCGCCGCCGCTTAAATATCTAAGCTAAAGGGCTATCTCCGCGCTTTAAAGGCCGCCGCCGCCGCCCTTAAAGAGGAGGAGGATAAAGACGACGATAAGGAAGAGACTAAAGATAAGGATAAGTAGCGTAGGCTTTAAGCGCCTAGGCTAGGCGGCCTTAAATAAAACTCCTCTTTTTCTCCCGCTTTATAAGATGCTATAAGTAATAAAAAGGCTAATATTGCCCCCCGTTTCCGCTTAAAAGGAAGCTACTAATCGCTAAGCCCGTTATTTTCGTTTACCGGGCTATAAAGGGCTTCGAACTTATTTAAAGCGTTAGCGCCCGCGAGCTCCTATACGGGCTCTTAAGTTAAGTTTAAGTAGCTACGCTATTTAACGAGCACCTCCCGCCGCTTGCCCTTACTTACCTTTCTTTAATAAGCTGCCTTTACCTCCTTAATTGCGAATTCCTCTTCCCCCTTAACTAAGATTGCGGGGGGCTAAAAGTCCGTAACCGCTTAACCGGGTAAGGGGTCTTAAGCCGCCCGGCGTAATAAGTCTACGTTAATCTTATTATATATCCTTAAAGGTAACCCCTTAAGCTCTATAACTTACGGGCTAATAACTCTCCGCACTATAAACTTTATATATAGCTAGTTAAGCTTTTTCTTTAAGCGGCCGGATTAGTAATTATAGAGGTTTAACTAAACCTTATCTCTTAGTACGAAACTCTTTACTAAAGACTTAGACTTATTAGCGTGCTACTCTTAGTTTTACGCGGCCGCCGCTATTACCGATTAGTAATAGTCTATAGTCTCCTTAAGTTTTTAAATAAAGTAAGTAGCTTAAGCCTTTAGTAAGGCGGCTAGGTGCTCTTCCGCTACTATATTCGCTGCTTAAGGTATTAAGGAAAGGGGTTTAAAGCTATATAATGCGAAGAAAGGGGATATCCCGATAGACGCTTAAGGCCTGCTATTTAAGGCAAGCTACGCGGCTAAGAGCTAACGGTCTTAGTCTGCTTAGTTCCGGGCTACTACGGCCTGTAAGTAGGCTTATACCTTTTAATTAACGCGTTTTAAGCCCTTGTTAGTTTATAGGTAATATATAAAGCTAAGTAGCTAAGTAACTTAAAGCAGCTTATAAAGGTGCTACTAAAAGCGCCCCGTTTAGTTAAAGCCCTTATCGCTTATAATTAAGGCCGGCTAGCTATATATCCGCGCTTAGCACTAAAAGAAACGTTTTATATATACCTCCGCTTTTATAAAGGGCATTAGTTTAAGCACTACTTCCTTACTAAAGCGGTCCTTAATAACCTATATATAGCGATTCCCCCTTAATATAAGCAGAAGATCCGTTATAAAATCTATTTAAATATATATTTAGAACTAGTCCGGGATCGGCAGCTACTTTAAGAGCCCTTTATAAAGCGCCCGCTAGATTTTTATACGGTTATAGATATTATAGTTATAAAGGAAGCGGCGTACGTAGTGCTATATAAAGGGCTAATAAAAGTCCCTCGCGAGCCTTGCCGCTATGCCCTGCCGGCCGGGGTAGCTAATAATATTAAAGTTATAGATTAGCTATACTAACTTCCCTTAAAGCTCGTTCTTTAGCTTATCCTCCGGCGGGGCGTCCCTCTTATCGGCTTCCGTTATATAAAGGGCGCCCGGCACCTATAACCTACCTCTTTAACGGAGGTGCCCCTTTAAGTTAATATAGCAGTCCGCTACCTATACCTTTAATCGCAGCTTCGGATTTAAAGAACGTACGCTGGACTTTACGGCGCGCCGCACGCTCTTATACGTGCGGTCTTAAGAAGCTAGCCTATCTTAAAGACGCTAAAGGCCCTTATCTTAAAAGATCCTCGCTGCTTAAGCGCCCGGGCCTGCCTAGCCCTTTAAATTTAGCGCTTAAGAAGGTGCCGGTAAGGAGGGTAGGATACCCGCCTTTAACGTAGCGGGCGGGTTTACTTTATCGGCTAAGGGGGTTAAAGGCTCCTTAACGAGGGCACTAAACGAGGGGGTCGACGGTTCCTTAATAAGAGAGACCTTAATATATATGCGTAACGCCGCTTGCGGAATAAGCTATAGATCCCGCGCCTTAATATCCGCGTTTATAGTATAGTCTTAGTCCCGCTAAAAAAGCGCGTTTAAGATAGCGGAGTCCCGACCTAGCTTATACTTAATCTAAAAGTTAAAGCGGGATAAGTACTTAGCTTAATAAGCTTACCGCTTAAAGAGGTGCTAGCGGGTTATAAAATACTTAAGGTTCCGGTAGTTTATAAAGACTTCGAAGCTCTTATAACTACGGAGCTTTACTTATTATTACTTAAAGTAGCTAATAATAGTAAGTATCTCTTTATTATAAATAGCGTAGTTCCTTTCCGCTAAGGTTAGCTTCCTTAAGTAAAAGGCTATAGGCTGCTTCCGGCCTTTTACCTCTTGCGAGAGCGTGCTTTTAAGCGCCTAGCCGCTATAGTCTGCTTTTACTATAGTAGTACGGTTAAAATCCTATTAAAGCAGTACCGGGGCTTGCGAAAATAAGTCTTTAAGCGTGCGGAACGCACCTTTTTACGCGGGTCCTTAATAAAAGGCTACCTTCTTCTTTATAATCTCGTTTAATAGCATAACGATTTTAAAAAACCCCCGAATAAATATATAGTAGTAATTAGCGAAGCTTAAAAAGCTTTATATACTAATTTGCGTTATTAAGATATCTTAGTCTTAAATTGCCTATATCTTAACGGGGTCCGCTTAAATCCCCGCGCCGGTATAGATTATAAACTTAAGGTATTTTACTTACTTAACCCTAAACTCGCACTTATTTAAATTAAGGTATAAGCTATATAAGTAAAGGCGGTTTAAGACTTTCCGCACTTTCTATATATAGTCTTCGTATAAGCCGCTACTATAAATAAGGATATTATCGATATAAGTAAAGGCAAACTTATTAAGAAAGTCTTAAAGGACGTTATTAATATAACGTTAAAAGGTAGCTAAGGCCTTAATAAGACTAAAAGGGGTTACTAGCTACTTAAATAAGCTATAATAAGTATAAAAGGCCGTCTTTTACTCCTTATTATTAAAGGCCTGCGTGTACTTAGCTTAGTAGCACGTGGCCGAATAAATGTTTATTTAAAGCTAAAGAAGGAAGGGGGAAATCTTTATTTAAGCTACGTAGCTTTATACTTTATAAAGGTCGCTTAAGTAGCCCGTACTTAGGTTAAGTTTAAGTTAAACTTAGGCTAAGTTTAAGTAAAGTCTTATACGACTTTAGCTATATATTAGCCTAACTTTAAGTCGTTTACTATAATATAACTATAGCTCTTCTTATAGTATAGCTTATAATACTATCCCCCCTTTAAGCTATCGCGCACCGGGGTATATAACGTTAGCGCCCCGCCCCCCCCCGCTCCGCACTTAGTATTAATCGGTATAATCGTCCTTATTATGCTTATAATTATACGCTTACGCCTCCTTAAATAACATTACGTTAAGGCGTTAAACACGTTATACGCTCGCTTATTCGCGCCGCTACGTTATCCTTAATAGCGCTAAGGCGGTATAACGTATCTCCTCCGCTTACCGCTAATATTAGTGCTTAAGGCATGTTTTTCCTACCCGCCGCTTATAGTCCTTAGGCATAAATACCCTTCCTCTCTCCTTCTCCCTCTCTTCTTTTTTTTCCTTTTTTAATTACTAATCTACCTACGCGCGCGCCCCCTCTTATAATAGCTTCGCCGCGCCGCGCCTTAATATATTTACTACGTCCCCTTAGGCCTTATCTCCCGCTATATCGCAGGCGTTTACCCGTCCGGCGCCTCCTAGCACGCTTAGCGACTATACGCTACTACCTTTATATTAGTCTTCGCGCCCGCTGTTGTCGCTTAGTAAGCGGAGCGCAATACGTAGCATTACTATACGGCGCCCCCCCTGCCTTATATATATCGGACGTATAGTATCTCTTAATGCGGATACTTAGTATAGGGCTTACTAAAATTAAGCCTCGCCCCGCGCCCGTAATTATTTTGCCTACGCCCGCGCTAAATTACGCTATTTGCTTATATATCCTTATTCTTAGACTATATAGGATATAACGCTAACGCGATATTAGTGCACTAGCAATATAGTCGCCGCTATAAACGCGCTTTAAGATTATACGTCTTAAAGAACGTTTAAGGATTACCACACCGACTTATATATACGTTTTTTAATCCTTAATAGATATTAGCTAAAAGGATATTACTAACGATTACTATAGTATATAGAGTTAGCTTATACTACTACTATAGCGCGCTAGGCCTAAATATACCTTAACGTTTAAGGTTAATTTATTAGTATTAGCGGGTAGTAAGTAGTTTGCTTTAATTAAGTCGTAGTTCTTTATATATCCCGTTTATATCCGCTTTATATCTTATTATATCCTATCGTATCCCTTATTTATCTTATCGTTATTTATACTTAGTATACGTTTATAGCGTGTCCTCCTTATGCTTATTGTTTAGAATTATCTTAATATTTACTAAGCATAGCTTAAAATTCCCTCTTGTTTTTCCCGGTTTTCCCCCTTTTCTCCGCTACTTCCCTCGTCCTATCCCTTACTACCTAGCTCGGCTTATTATTATCTTTCTACCTTGCCCTTATCGTTCTTTATTACGTTGCTATATCGTTCCTCGAATTCCTTTAAGGCGATTATATCCTAAAAGTCGCTAATTAGCTGCTATATTAAGTTAGCGTACTTATACTACTTTACTAAGACTTAGCGCTATCTCCCCTTTTTAATCTATCTTTATTAAGCTTACTTAATCTTTTTTATAATATACTTTAGTTTATTATCCTCCTTAATTACTAGCGGTAGTTAGTAGTCGTTAACTACTTAGCCGGGTAAGGGGTTATCCGCTACGCGGTAAAGGAACTCTATATATAGTCTCTTATATACCCTCCTTAGTATATTAAGCTTTACTATATATAGGCTAACTACCTTTATTATAGTATACTTTTAATATAGCTAGTTAAGCTTCCGGTAAGGCTTATCCGTAGTATACTTCTTTATATTTAGCTATACTTTATTGCTTACTTAAAGTCTTTTTACTAGCGTATAAGACTAGTTCGCCGTCTCTTTTTACCTTACTTATAATATAGCGATCGCCGTTTAAAGGAAGTCGGCAACTTCCCTTATCCTTTATATAAGGCTCCGTGCGCTCTCCGCGTTTAGCGTAAGCAGTCCCTCCTTTTATGCGATTTAGATCGGCTTAATATCGTACTTATATATAGCGAAGAAAGGGCTTATACCTATTATTAATACTACTTAGTTATTAAGCGCCGCTTAAGCATAAGGCAGCTATGCCCCTTAGTCGTCTTACTTATAGCAAACGTATACGCGGAGGTATGCTTATACCTCTTAGTTCGCGCGCTTTATTGCCTTATCGGTCTGCGGGTAGTAGGCTAAACTTAGTTTCCTTTAAACCCCGGTCTATTAATAAAATTCCTTTTAAAATTGCCTTATTTAGTTCGTCCCTTAATCCGAAATAATAGATTTTAGCATTTTATAAAAGCGGAAGTAAGACTATAAGAACTTAGTAGCGTATGCTACTACTCTTATTATTAGTATCGCTTTTAAAGTTATTGCTTTTATTAGCCGGTCTATTATTACTTAAAGGTTTTAAGAGCCCTTAGTTTTTATCGGCGGTAAGTCGACTATAAAGTTTATTATTAAGTATATAAATAGCTATATAAGGGGCGGTAATAGTTAAAGAAGCCCTTTTTAAAGTTGCTTTTAAATATGCCCCTTACCGCACGGCCCGCAGTTCGCGATAAGCCGGCGTACTATTAACGACTAGCCCGGCTAAAAGAATTCTTAAGCTAGTATCGCGAGCATCCCCTCGCGCCTTAAGTATCCTACCGCTATTAAGTTATATATCCGCTAAGCGATTAATACCTAAAGCTCGTTTAGCTCTTTATCCTCCCCCTCCTTAAGGTATTAAGCTTTACTTAGTACTTAAAGTTAGTCTTTAAAGCGAAGGCGCCCCCTTATATTAATTATATACTTACTTACCTAGACCTTTAATTACTATTTTAAGGTAAGCGACTAGTCGCCGTTCCGCATTACTTAAAATACTACTTAATACTCTTTATCCTTTTATAGTATCGCTATTTACCGTTTTTATATCTTTTACTCGTTAAATACGCAGGCCGGTCGCGCTTATTCCTTAAGCGTATCTCGGCCTAAGTTTAGGTTAAGTTTTAGCTAAACTCCGCCCTCGTTCGCCTTACCTTCGTCTTAAGGTATAGGGTCGTCCGCCTTACTTATATAGGCGATTAACCCCGCGTTTTTATCCCCCTCCTATATTATTATAATAATACGCTCTTTTTATGCTAATTATTACGGGAGGTTTACGTGCTCGCCGCTAAGAGGGACTTAACGTCTTATTAGTTACGCGCTATCCGGGATTATCTATACTACGCGTCTTATTTCCCTCTTATTAAATACCCCTTTTAGCTTATCTTAGTTATAGTATAATAAAGCGTTAAGTACTACTACTAACCTCTTTAAGCGGTACTTTAATATAAAGTTATATAAAGCAAGCTTTATCGCTTATTTACTTTACCTCTTATTTAACTTCCTTTTTATTATAAAGTACTTTAAATTCTTATAATTTATTAGCACTATAAACGCTAGCGTATTATATAACTTTGCCCCTTAAAAGTTTAAGTATTATATAATCGTAAGTAACTCCTTATTATAAATCGGGTAGTTATACTCCGCTATATTAAGTCGTTTTAAGAAAAACCTTACTAAGTATCGTATCTTATTTAGTCTTACTTATATTAGCACGCCGCTTATCGCGTATTCGGAGCAGTCCGCCTTTAAGTACGTTTCCCTCTTAAGGTCGTATAGCTATAGTATTAGCGCGTTATAAAATGCCTCTTAAATAAACTCGAACGCGGCTTAGTGCTTATTAGTCTATAAAAACGTTGCGTTTTTTTTATAAAGGCCGTTTAAGCACCGCGAGGCCTTAATATAAAGCGGGATAAAGGTATAGTAGTAATTTACAAACTTAAGGAAGCTCTAAACGCCCTTTATATTCCTTAGCGCTTACTATATTTAGATAGCTTAAATCTTCTTTAAGTCGCACCGGACCTTACCCTTAGCTTATATAATAAAACTTAAGTACTTTACTTTTTTCGTTATAAAGTCGTATTTTTATAGGTTTAGTATTAGGCCTACCTCTTATAACTTTTTAAGCACTTTCGCTACCTTCTCTTAATAGTCGCGGAGCGACCTTAATAAGTAGATTAAAACGTCGTTTATATATACTATAACGAACTTATAGAGGTAGTCCTTAAAAACCTAGTTAATATAGCGCTAGAAGGTGGCTGGCGTTTTTATAAGGCTAAATAGGCATACTTGCTATTTAAATAGTCTAAACCTTATCTAAAAGGCCGTCTTAAACTTATAGCCCTTTGCGATTTTAATCTTATAAAACGCTATAATAATATTAAGTTTCGTAAACTAATATACCTTCGCTAGTATCCTTAGCGTTTTTATAATTAATAGTAGTATATACCGGTCCCTTTTTATAATTATATTTAAGGCTTAGTAGTTATAGTAAAAGCGTAGTTAGCTATTAGCCTTCTTTATAAATAATACTAGCGCCGCGGCTAACGAACTACTTAAGCGGATAAGGTTCGCTTTTAGTAGCTTATTTAAGGTCTTCCGGAGGATAAGGAGTTCTTCTTTTAATATATTATAAAGGGGCCCTTATAGTAGTAGCGGTTCCTTACTATCCTTATTTAAGGTAAGATAGATCTTATAGTTTACGCTTAGTCGGAACGGGGGTTACTTAAGTGCCTTTATAGGTATAAAAAGGTCTAGATAAGCTTATAGTGCTTAAGCTAGGATATAGTCCGCCGGGTTAACTAACGTTTTTAGCTAAAAGGCTTTCTTTATATCTTTTATCGTAACCGCCTTTATATTAAGCGCTTATCGTTGCTTATAGCTATCCCTTTAAGCCCTTTCTTATCGGCACTCCGCCGCGAAAATAGAGGCGCTTACTAGCTTTACCTCCTAAATATTCGCGATCTTCGTAGCTTCCTTTAATTCTTAAAGGCCGATTTAAATCCCCGCTTTTCCGTGCTAGATCCGGTCCCCCCCGGTATCGTAAACTACCTTATTTTTCTTTATTTACAGTCTCCTTAAGAATACGTTATAGCTTAACTCCGGTACTATAGAGGCGAATATCTATTTTAAGTGCTTATTAATCTTTATCTTAAACGCTACGATCCCCTTTATTTAAAGCGTTAGTACGTCTTTCGAGAAAGGCTATAGTAGCCTCCTTATCTTATCCGCGAAGGGTATCCATAGCCTTATCGCTACCCCCTCGCTTATTATAGTATAGTAGTTATAGCTTATATCTATAAGTGCGTTAAGCCCCTTCTTTTTATTAATACTAACTTTAAGCAGTACTAAGTCTAGCGTAAGGTGCTTCCTTATCGACCTTTAAGCCGCCTACTATTTCTCTTTCTCCTTTAGCGCCTAACTTTATACTAAGGTTCCTCTTTTCCTAAATTAAAATTTACTTTAATTACCTCTTTAGTTATAGCTACGGCTACTTATAAGGTTCCTTCTTTCTTCTTTTTATAAAAGCAGGCGATATGCCCCGTTATCCTATAAGCGAAATACCTTTATATATTAAGCTAGCTTTATCCTCCTCCTAGCTAAGTTATAGCGTTAATTTTACTTATTAAAGTATCGCTTTTTAAGTCTTTTTAGTCTTAGGTTCCCCCCCTTATTACTTTTTTCCGGCCTTAAAACGGCTACTTAGTTTACTAAACCCTTTTTAGCTTTACCGCGATCTACGCTACTTAATTAGTATACGCTAAGAAGTTTAAAGTTAAGAGGTCGACTATCGTAAGCGCCTCCTTAAAGTAAAGGCTTAAGGCGCCCTCTAAGAACACGATCTATATATCGTATAGCCACGACCCCCCTCTTACCTTAAAGAGCCTTTACTCGAACTTAAGGAGGAACGCCGCGAACGTTTAGTTCTCTCCTTATTTAATCGTACGGATAGCCGCCGCCGCCCGCGATTAAATATCGACATTAAGGTAGATTAAATCGAGGTACTTAAAGAACTCCTATTAGTCGTAACCTTAGTCCGCGCCGGTGCTATAATAAGTCGCTATAGTCTGCTATAGCCCTATATCTAAGTAGTTATAGATTAAGTAAAAAACCTCCTTTAAGCTTAAGAAGAAGTTTTAGTTAATCTCGTACTTTTCTTATATATATCGTGCTTAAAGCGTAAAGTAGCGCCGCTAGCTATTAAACTTCCTTAGCGCTAAGAGTAGCTTCCGCTAGTCCTTTTTCTTCGTTACTTCCTTTTTCGTTATAGGTATTGCGGCCCCCGCTATTATATTATAAGGTAATATTAAACTACTAATTAGTAAGCCGGCCCCTCCTTATATATATATCCTTATTATCTCTTTTAGCTTTTATATTAAGGCCTTAAACTAGCTTATTAGCTATTAAATCTATTGCTAGCTTGCTTAAACTTAGTAGCTCGTTTTAACGGCCCTTACTTATAGCGAGAGGATCGCTTATTTAACCCTCGTTTAAATATCGGCCTCTCTTAGCCCTTCCTTTTAAGCCTTATAAGCATAGCCCCTTTATACTAAGTAGGCTTTTTACTCGCGCTATATTATAATTAGTAAGTCTTTTCCTAAGTTATATAACCTCGTTTAAAAAGAGCTTTAAATATATTAAGGGCCTATATACACTTAGCTTAGTAGCACGTAGCTAAATAAATATTTATTTAAAGCTAAAGAGGGAAAGGGGAAATCTTTATTTAGGCTATATAGCTTCGTACTTTATAAGGGTCGCTTAAGTAGCCCGTACTTAGGTTAAGTTTAGGTCGAACTTAGGCTAAGTTTAGGTAAAGTCCTATATAACTTTAGCTATACGTTAGCCCGACTTTAAGTCGTTCGCTATAGTATAACTATAGCTCTTCTTACGGCATAGCCTATAATACTTACCCTCCGTAATCCGCACCTTATAAAACGCTTATATAACGTTAAGCTTAGTAAACTACTTCGCCTTAAATAAGTTATAGAGCGTGTTAAAGATTAGCGGGAGCGGGTAACGGTCCGGCCGCGTAATCGCGTTAAGGGCTTAATAGTTATAGTAAAAGCGGATTCCGCCCCTTAGTTTCCGGACGAAGAGCACTAAGGCGCCTGCCTCGGAGCTGCTTGCTTAGATAAACCCCTTATCTAATAAGTCCCGAAGGGTCTTTTTTAGCACTAATAACTCGGCCCGTAATATGCTATATAGCGGCTTAAAAGGCGCGGGGAACTCTTTTCCTTGCTTGTCTATATAGATAAGGATCTTATAGTTAACTCTTAGCTTATAAAGGTTAAGCTTATTAGCCTTATGCTTTATAAAGAGCGGCAATAAGTTATAAAAGCGCTATAAGATAACCCTTTATAAGTCTGCCGGCGATTTTAGCGTCTTAATCTTTAAGGCCTTATCGATATCTATAAGGCTTATAGTATAGATCGCCGCGTTAGCGGCGGCCCTGCCCTCTTAGCGTATAAGCCGTTTAACTATACTTACGAAGACTAAGGCGAGCACCTTAAAGGCGTTAGCTAGCCTTAGTATAGCCCCCGTCTCTTTAAAGGTACCGTTAATATAGCGTAGCTATATCTCCGCTAGGCCGAACTATAGCCTCTTTTAGTGCGGAACCGAGAAGGACTATATATATATAAGCTAAGGCTTCCTTAGGATTAAAAGGAATTTAAGCTCCGGGATTATATATACTATAATAAGCTTTAAGCAGCCGGCTACCTCCGTAGCTAGCTAAGTAATACCTTTAATCTCTATACCCTTTATTATACTTAAGGCCCCTTTTACTTAACGCGGGGTAATCCTCTTAATAAGCACTTATATTTAACGTATAAACGCCTTATTTACTATAGCGTAGTACTAGCATCCCTTATTTATAAGAGCGGTAAGAGACTTAGACTAATTAAGCATAACCTATATTAAAGTAAGATCCTCTTTTATACGGGCTGCTAGCTCCTGCCTTACCTATGCTAACGACTACGGCTCCGGGGCCCGTCTTTACCTTAAAGCTATTCTTTTCCCTCTACTTTATAGGAGGCGGGGTCCTTATCGTTTAAGGCGAGCTAAGGTAGTATATCGACCGCTATAAAGCGGATTCCTACGGAAAGACGCTTTGCTAGCTTATATAAGCACTTCGTAGCGAAGTAAGAGCCCGCTCCGCAGTATAAGTATCGGCCGTCGGCACGTCGTTTTTAGATCTTATCGCTAAAGACCTATTTAGCCCGCTACTAAAAGGACTAGCTTACTAGTATAAAAGAGGTCGGGGTCGTAGATACCTTCTTCGGGCGTTTTACGCAGTCGGTCCTTATCGCGGTTATAAAGGTATCGCTATCGACGTCGACGGTAAGCGTATCTTATAAAAGGGGGGTAACCCCGTCCCCGCTATATAAAGTGCGCTTCTATAACTTTTAAAAGCAAGGCGTCTATTTATAGCCTTAAGCTACTTTTATAAGGCGGCTAATATACTCGCTATATATAGAAGGTATAATAATAAGGATAAGAAGCTCGCGGAGCGCTAAAGTAATTAAGTTCCGTAGCTATATTAGCTTCGCGCTATCTTCCTATATCGTAGTACCCGCCGCTTAGAAGAAGGTCTCCTTAAACTTAAGGAGGAACTCCTTAAAAGACTATCCGTCCTTTTATTTAAGGGTATATAGCCTATCCTACGCCTTTTCTTATTCTTATATATTACTAAACGCGTAGATAAGGTACTAAAAAAAGTCTTAAGGGTCTTAGGAGCTATTATAGCCCCCCTTTTCCTAAAAACCCGCGATCCTCCTTATTTAAGACTCCGGCAGCGTATATAAGAGCGCGTACTAAACGGCGCTCCGGCCGCTATTAAGGCCGCATTCCTCGTTAGTATAGTATTTCGCCTGCAGCTAGCTAAGGAAAAAGTAAAAGCTCTCCGGCTTCCCGTCTTATATCGGCTATAAGAGCGGCTTCCGCACTATAGTAATTGTAGGCGCCGCTCTTAGCGCGGTAGATACTATAAGGGTTAAAATAGGCTTCGTAGTCGGCCCCCTTAGTGCGGCGAGGAAGTTATCTCTTTAGCCGGCTAACGTACCCTTTAACGCCTTTAAGGCGTTCTATAATAACTTTATAATAGCATTATCCCGCTCCGCTTAAGGCGGAGCTCCCGCTATTATACTATCGAACAAGTCTATAATTAATAGCTTATACTATTATGGAGTAGGTAGAGGTAGGTATATAGGTGCCGTCTATAGTATTATAATAATAAGCTATAAAGAGCCTGCTTATATACGGCGGGTCTATGTCTATATATACGGACCCGGCCCTCCTTATATAATAAGGCTTAGGCTGCAGCCTAAGTCCTTATAACCCTATAAGTTAAAGACTTTAATAATTATATAGATAATTCCTAAGCTATAAGTAACTTAAGTAATTTAGAAAAGAGCCCCCTGTTTAGCGTAGTTATATATAGTAGGCTAATAGCTATTATTAGGTTAATATTATATTTATAAGCCTAGGGATTAATCTTATAAGGAATACGAGGTAGCGTAGCGACTTAGCACGGATTATGCATATAGTCTCTATATACACCTCTTCTTAATCTGCTTATATCTTGCTTATATATAGGTGAAATAATGTAGAGAAATATGTATAGTATGTAGAATTGTATAGCGGAATTAATATATATTTTAGTGTATTTATATTATGTGTTATTTATGCTATATTTAGCCTATAGGCTGCGGGAGAGTATATTTTACTCCTTTATAATTCTTACTTAATTAGCTAAGCATAGGGGGGTGTATAAATTATATAAAAACCCGTATTAAATAGCTTAGCTTTAGCTCGTTAGTTTCTAAGTTCATACGTTCTTATACGATATTTATAACGTTATATACGGAACTAAGGAGGTTAGGGTAGCTAGATAAAATAAGGATCCGCTTAGACCTAAACTAACCTTAACTAACTTTAAATACGAATTGCCGTATAAGGAAGGGATATCTAGTTACGGGGTAAAATGCTTTAAAATCAAAATTCCTTAGGCTTTAAGACCGCTTAAAGGCCGGTCCGGATATATTACTCCGTTCCCTTATATTTATCTATAAAAGGCGAATCTCCCGCTACTAAATAGCTAGAGATTCTATAAGCACTTACGCACTTAAATCTTTATTAATTAATTCTAGCTAAGTCCTGCCTTATATAATATCAACGCTTTTATTATATAATATCACGCGATTTCCTAATTTCCCTATAATTTCGCTGCTGCTCTAACCTTAAATAGGTTATAGGCCCGGCTTAGCTTACTACGCTAGGAATTTAATTACTCCTTTAACTAACTTTAGAAAATTCTAAAAAGAATACGACCCCTTTCCTTAATTACTTATCTAACCTTTCTTTAAATTTAACGTTAATTAAACGACTAAATCTCTTAGAATTTATACCGGAAGATATCTTAACCTTCATTACCTCCTTTAATCTCTTTCCTTTTTTAGAAATCCCCTTATTTATATAAAACTCTCTTAAAATTCCCTCTTCTCTACGTAAACCCCTTTCTTCTATAGGAATTTGCTTAAAATATCCTTTACTAATCCCTACCGACTTCTTCTTTCTTTCGACCTTTTTTAGGTTAAAAATTAACTTTTCTTTACCTACTTATTTTATCTTACTAAAGATATATAAAATAGTAGGCTAGAAAGAATACGAGTTTTTTAAGTTTAAGGGTAATTTAAATTATACTTTATAGACTACTAAAATACGAGCAATTCTTATTTAAGAAAAGTTTATAGCTGCTTTAAAGTAAGCAAATTATATAAAAACGGAAGAAGCTCTTACTTTAATTTTCCTATGCTTAAAAGACGGTCCCTTAATATAGATTAAGCACGTAACTACTGCTAAAGATACTTAAAAAAAGCTATAAAAGCTATATAATCCCTCGAATTTCTTATCGAATTATTTGCTTATAAAATAGCTATTTAACTTAAGTCCTTCTAACTTATAGTTAAAGAAATACCTTTATAAGGTAAAAGAGGTTTACGAGGAATTAAAATCTTAAGAAATAAATATTCCGGAAGTAGTTCTTATAATATAGATTTTAAATTCCCTTAGTAAGGAATTTAAAAGCTATATAACTAATATTATATAAAGCCTTAAGCATAATTTTATAGCTTTCTCTCTTAAGACCTTTATAGCTAGTCTTTTAGACGAAGCTAAAAGAGTAGAGGATATAGAGGACTCTTTAAAGAAAGCTTTCTTACTTCGGAAAAAGCCTTAGAAAAAGTAAGGGAATTCCTTGAATTCTTACTATAAAGAATGCAAAAAACCAAGCTACTTAGGAGCTAATTGCTTCCGGCTTTACCTTAAAAAAGCCCCTTTTTATTAGGTGCTTAAAGGAAAGAAAACAGACGATTTAAATAAAGTAACTAAAAAGAAACCTACCTCGAAAAAGTCTTCTTCTTCTTCTTCTTCTTTTAAAAAGGAAAAATTAAAGAAAAGAGTAAAAGAAGTAAAATTAAGCGAAAAGGGAGATAAGGTTTTAAATTTAACCGAAATAGACCTTAATATAAATCTTATTGACCTTTCTTAGTTATCCTCTCCTCTTTCTTAAGCCCTTACCCCCGGGGTAGCCTTAAATAACCCTTTAAAGGTAATTTTAACCTTTATAAAGGAAACCCCTTTTAAAGCAGATTTAAAAGCTAATAACAATACTCTTTTAAGACCTTTAAAAGCCTTACTCTCTCGAATCCGAGAATTAGTATTAAAGGTAAAAAAAGGAGGATTTCTTAGATATAGTAAAAGGACTCTTAATTTTATATACGATACTAGTGCTACTAAGCATATAGTTATAAATAAAAATCACCTTATAAACTATAAAGAGATTAAAACAAAAGTCTGCTAAGGAAAAGCTTCTTTTATATTAGTAAAAGAAAAGGGGGATTTAGTATTTAAATTCCTATACTTTAAAGTAAGATATATACTTAGAGATTGTTTTTATATACCTAAAATTAAAGTTAATATAATTAGTTAGTTATATTTTAAGAATACCTATGCCCTTATAAGTAAGGATAAGGTCCTTCTTTTAAATAATAAGGCGTAGATTCTTACTAAAGAATATCTTAGAAATAAGCTTTATTATATTCCTTTAAAACCTTTACTAAAAAAAGATTCCCTTTTTATTCCCTCTTTAAAGGCAAAGGATATAGATTTTTATACTTAGTATTTACGCCTTAAGCATATAAATTATAAGGCTATCTTAAAAGTATTAAAAAGGTATAATAAAGACATAAAGATACCTTTAAAGAAGAGAATAAAGTAAAACACTGCGAGATTTACATAAAGGTAAAGGCTATAAATAAAGTAAATAAACAACCTTTAAATAAGACCTATTCCTACCTTAAAAAATAGTATTAGATATTTAAGGGCCTATTAAAACGCCTACTTATAATAAATATTACTATTATATCTCTTTCCTAGATATAAGAACCCGATTTCTAGACCTATACCTCCTTTAATGTTAAGGGGAAGCTATAAAAAGGTTCTTAGAATATAAAAATAAGGTTGAAAATAACTTAGATAAAACTAGGATTAAAGAGGTATTTTTAGATAATGTAAAGGAATTTATATATAAGATAAAAACATACTATAAAAGAAACGGTATCTTATTTAAATCTAGCCCTCTTAAAACGCCGGAATTTAATAGTAGAATAAAGAGGATAAATCGCACTATATTAAAAAAAGTCCGTTCTTTATTATATACGGCAAGACTGCCTAAATATCTATAAGGTAAGGCTGTTTTAATAGCTACTTACCTATATAATAGATTTCCACATTTAGCAATAGGTTTTAAAAGCCCTATAAAAAAGAAGGACAACATAATAATACCTTTTAAGACTTTAAAGAAAATAAAGACTTTTAAAAGCCTTATTTATTATAAAAATAAGGACCTTAAAGATAAGCTTAAAGCTAGAGCCTTAAAGGGAGTTATTATAA